>JAOXNN020000053.1:1899182-1924176 GCA_028571205.2 Hydropsyche betteni | reverse complement strand
TTCATCTGCGGCACTTATTTGAGTAGTAATTTTTTTTAAATGATTATTGAAATTTATAAAAAATTAATTTTTTTTTTGTTTTGTTTGATTTTATAATTAAAATTAGTCTTACAAAAAGATAATTTGATAATCACAATTGGACGGTGTGCCGGAGTAAATCTCGTAATAGACCCCAGTCTAGTATAGATCATGTAGGGGGGTTCGGCAGAAAATAAGGCTAAGCGCCAAAATTACAAAATTGAATTTCTTTTATTTACTACAAAAATTAGTACTGTTAATACGAAAATTAATAAATAATTCCACATTCTCTCGAAAGATAACATTACTATGTCGGGTTACTTCTAGTTATATTTTCATCTAAATGCATGTAAACGGTTTTTCTTAATATTTCCGAAAGTGACAAATGTCGCTTAGCCTTATTTTCTGCCGAACCCCTCATATGACGTCCATATGAAAATGAAAAAAAAAATACGTCCGAGATGCAATTTCTTTTTATTTAAAATCAGCACTTGTTGTCCATTGTAAATTTATTGATACATTAAATTTTAGAAATAAATAAAAATTTGAAAGTAGGGCCCTGAAATGTCTGCTTAGGGTCTCAAGTCAACTTGATCCGCCATTGAATATCGGCGTATTATCGAAACAATATTACTCTACACATATATTCTCTTGACTATTATAGGTTTATAAACTGAATTAATTCTGCGAAATACAGCGACCACTTTTTGTTGTTCTTTTGGTGATTCCAATCGTAGGGCGCGTTCGTAATCACCGTGGAATTGTTCCGCGTAGTCTCTGTTTTATGAAAGTCGGTCGTTTCTTCGTTTCGTCGGCGTAATTTGTATTGTCGGAGCTATCCTCATCTTCTCGGGATTAATAATATTTGTTTCGGTCGGATATCTGAAGTACAATTTGAGCGGAATCTCCAGTGCGATTATTTCGATTCGTATTGTTTCAGCCTATGAGAATTATTTCGCAATGTTATTGTCCGGATTAAGTTATAGCGAGACCCTTTCTGTATTCATTGAAGTCTCTGGTCTCATTTTCCGAGTGCGATTCTTTTTTTCGAAATGGAGAAAATATACATATTTATTAGTCAATCCCAACGAAATTAATTTTATTTACATGATCGTAATTATTATAATTTCTATATTCTTGCAATTTTGATTTCGCACGACCGAAACCCGTCATATTTTTATCACCAACTTTATCAAACCCATCCCACATTCCCGATAATGGACACAAACGGGCGATCAACTCGTATCATTTCTGCGTTAATCCCAAAATGTTGAGTACAAGTTTGACATGAGAATTTAACGCCCACGCCCATGCCATACCATACGTATAAATTTAGGCCGAGCCCAAACTTTATCCAATTTCACCACCCACAACCCTTCCGGCAGTCGAACCGGATGGGTCCTGGCCTGGATTCGGATTCGAAGAAAATTCATAGTGAAGTAACCGTTTAATCCGCAGTGTGTAATTAAGATTACCGTAAGGGAGCGGTAATTAATGGCTCGCCGTTATTACCGAGTGCCGCCGTCAAAATCAATTCTTCAGCCCTTGCAACCCTTCGAAACCCCGCACCGGCTTTGCAATATGCTTTTACATCAGTCCTCATTCACGTTTGTTTAATCCAACGTTTTTTTTTTAAAATATAAATTCTTGAATTTTTCATGATCACATTTTGTATATTTGATGTTTCTTGATATCCCGAGCGTGTAAGTTCTTATATTTCCCGTTCTAATGTTAGCTCTGCGGTATGCTCCAATTTCCCGAATGCCTCTCCAGACCTGGTATACGGGCATATCTTACGTTTTGTGCTCCTGGATTGTGTTGTTCGGTATGTATTGTTTTCTCTCCGTGTGCGGTTCTATCGATCAACGCTAAGGAGACCCACGGGATCGGACGTGCCCCAATTTGTCTTTGGAAAAACGTCTAATCTGAAAATATAGGCGCCATTAACGCGGCCGCGGCCCGTCCCTTAAACCCGAGGAAAAGCTGGCCGTGGAAAAATACACGTGGAAAACTTTCTTTGTGTGTGTATGTTTATGCGCGGACTGCGTCTAAATTATATTTCGCCCGGGTGCCATAAATTAGGCCTAATTTTTCGTTGAACTTAATTGAAATATTCCGTCGGTATAAGTAATATGAAGGTTAGAAATTCTGTTTTGGAAGGCTATTGTATGTCTGCTACAAAATAATTCTCACTTTCGTGTATCGAAAACGTTATTTTTTTTTTCTAAATAAAAATATATCAATTTTTTTCTTATAGTTTGCATGTTGCTTTGTTATTTAATAACACAATATGTAAGCAATATCAGTTTTTATGTAACTTTTCTCTATTCAAATATACAACATAAATGCTATCTAAATATTCGTACATACATTTTATATGAAAATGTTTCACTATGCGAATGATAGATATAATAATTCTTTATACATTTCTTTGAATTTATACATCATTTACATTCGTTTCGATCGAACATTAATAAAAATAAACAGATATTGACTAGAATCTCACCCGAAAGAACATTTAATTAAAAAACACCTGTTTTGAATATTAAAAATATCTCATTATACCATTCCACCTTAAAAAAATTACCTATATTTTCTGAGTCGATGTAAAAAATCATTTTCCCCAAGTCGTTTTACGTTACGCTGCCCCCAAAAAAAATCATAATTCAACCTTTTCCCTTTTCATTCGAACGGAACATTTCAAAAGTGGTCCGCTCCAAAATGAAGCCGCACATATTTTCTTACGTTTCGTAATAGTTTTTTTTTCAGCCCTCTTATTCGTTCTCTTTCATGGAACGATTGAATATTCGGCGGCATTTTTTTAATCACCATGCGTGCGCATTTTCCAAAATTTTCCTCGCCCTAGTTTTCCGGCAAGAAACTCCGTCTCTTTCCGAGTAAGGCTTTTCGGCATAACGGCGTCCTTTTCGCACCTGTTGCGCAATGCAGATTTTGATATTGCCACTATACGATCCTTTACTGTATCCTATACACTCGAGTATTGATCATTTTTGCTCTCAAAACGTCCGTAATTTAATATTTTCAATGATGTTTTTTTACGCTTTGTCTTAATTCGTTTCTGCATTTCCTCTTCGCTTAACGAATTTATTGGCGTTTCGTGATGCGACATAAGATTTCGCCTATTATTCATGGGGGACAAACAGAAAAAAATATTCAAAGCGGATTAGACAAAGAGTGTCTCAAATGCCAGACGCGAAGACGCCTTTGAATAATCTTTCGTCGTTATATCCGTTCCATTTTATCGTTCAGAGTGAATTATTTTCGAGCGAATGTGCCGCTCTGCGAAACTCAATCTTTTTTTCTTGAACGACTCCTCCCTTTTTTCCTCTGTTTTCCATTGACTAAATCCACTCTATATTGGAGCGATTTGTATTTTATCGAACTACTTATTGGCGAGCGTGTCTGAAATTTAAATGGGTGGATTCCTCGAGTACGTTGCTCCCATTCAAAATTTTATTATTGTTCCTTGAAACTTTTCGTAATCAATAGTTTTGATTTATATCAAGACAAATTATGTAGTGACCTTACCCACTTAAATTTTCATGAAAAGTTCATTTTATTATAATTTATTTCACTTTACAACTTGTAATTAATTACAATGTTATTTCAATACTCCATAAGCCGGTTTCATTTATTTAATCGAAATTATTAGTATGAGTGTTTGCAAGTTTAATTGCAACGCTTTAGCACGTCAACTAATAACAAATTGCTTCGGTGCGTTCTAGTGTTAAAACCCTTAGCACTCCATTCATCAAGCGTGTAAGAGAAAACTTAATGCCCACATTAAAACATTCGACGATGGGGTTAACCCATCCTCTAGATTTTCTGTTTCACATTTGTTCCCCGTATTCCCCTGGTTGGCTCGTTAGAAGATATCTCGTAACTTTAACGAACCAACTACACCAACCCGGTACAAGAATTACATTTTGATACGAACAACATTCGTGAATGAAAAACATGGTTTTTATGAAAAGTACAACATATTAGATCTAACATATTATTATATTCACACATATTTGCTAAAAATACTTTTTTTTTTCGATTCAATATATATTCAGTAAAAGAAAATTTTTCATTCGTAACAACCATTAAGAGGCGATCCATTAAAGGGGCACTCCACCCCCTTATACCGAATCCCAATTAAGAATCCGATACAGGCTGCTTCCGAATTCCACCCACCTGTAATCCGCTCGTTTTGTTCCACATTGTTTCGTTGCAAAAACGCGAATTAATCATCCGACGCACGTTTCGGCCCTGTAATCCATACATAATTTATACACGTCACTTTGAACGAACGCGCCCGCACCTGGCAAACACACTCTATCAATCCGTTCTCACAAACGAGCGATCATGCGAGAAAATATGAACTAGAGAGCGAACCTTTTGTCGGCGCGAAATCCGCAACAGCCTCCGTTTCTAGGACCGCGAAGCTCGTTTCCAGGTTTGCGTTCGTGTTGCCGTTTAATCCCGGTGCGTAGTCTGGATGTGCGAAGGCTTCGATGTGTTGTGTTTTAGGGATTATGTCTTGGCTGATGTGTTCGAGGTGTGTATTGACTGCATCTCACGGGAGACATTGTCTTTGTCCCTTGTGCCGATGATCGAACGATTCTGCGTGAATAATTAATTGAGCAGCGTAGTTGATGGACATTTACAACGTCATATATCATTGGGTGTCGGCAATGGACGCGTGTTGTATTATATCAATAGTGAAATATTTTCTAAAATTTTGAATTTACTTGAATATGAGCGCTTTGGTTTTAATTGAATTAGTTTGATATGCGAATTATAATTGCAAGCATATACAATTTTTGAATTATTCATTTTTGCATGAAAAATTCAATTGCTCGCCAAATTCATAAGTATACACGTTGAAAGAGTGATTGATTAAGTGCCGAGTCTTATAATGAGACTTTGCCGCTTCCGCTGGCTTAACGAGATTTTCGAACCATCGATAAGCTTTAGCATTAACATTCTTCACGAACAAAGTTCAACGTTAACATTATAAAGAAGCAACGAACACCCATACACGCATTTCTAACGCCGCGAATACAATGCGCCTCACCTTTTTCCATGGGCCGTCATCAATCTCGCGCGATGAGCGACCAAATTTGAATTTTCCGCTCCGAAGCGGTTCGAAATACGGGTCCGGGGAAAACCACAATAAACTAACTGTTTGACTTTCGCCCCCGCGAAACAAAGGGATAAAGCCTCAACAGGTGAAAAGTGCGCGCTGGAAAGGCCGCAGGGACCCGGAGTGGTCATTCTTCAAACCGAAAGGCTTAATAGCAAGATTCTGCGAGGGTTTTGCCACAGCCCACGTAATATATGATCGCGCCGTTTCTGAAACCTGCGAAAGGGTGAGAACGCAAAAAGCGAGGGTGTGAAGAAGGCGAGCGTGGGATGAATCGAGTTCACAAGAACAATATGATTGTTCTAGTTCAATTTAAAATAAATTAATATTTCGCTTTATGTATTTTTAGTTTTTAAGTTATATTATGGTTTTGAAGAATATTCAAAAGTTTTTGTTGTAGAAATGCGAGAGTAATTAACTGGTTCATGAAATAAGAAAAATATTTTTAATTTAAATTCGTGACGTGGTTCGAAAAATTTAATTTTCGTTTATTCGCTAATGTCTTTTTCTCAGATTTGACCTTCGAAATTAATTGTGTTACCTTCTACCTTTACATTTGTCTCATCAAAAGCATTCGCACAATGGAAAGTTCAAGTTGGCTCGTACGTCGCCTCGACACGACCATAATGGATCTCTGCGCCGATATTGCACATAATAATGAAACGACACACAGACAGAAATTGTCGTCGGCACTTACACACACATGGCAATAAATTGTTCTCAACAGTACATAGGCGCGCACTCCCCATCCTACCTGTCACCAACCGGAGGACCGAGAGCTAAATACCACATTGTAAATAAATTAATTTAATGGTACTTTCTCATTAGAGTGGCGCAAATGGATGGCACATTTACTCGTATACAGATCACACTATTACACTATTTTGTCGATTTGTTTTATTTTCCTTTTAGAAAAACTGAATATAAGGGTTGGGAAAATGCCGTATGTCTCATTGTCAGTCAAAAGTCTGAACTTATTTATTATTGAGCGTTGGGTTTAGTTGAAATTTCATAATATTTTCTTTCGCTTCTTTTTAAAACTGAACGTGGGGGGTTGGGAAAATTCCTCATGTTTCAGTCGAATTATGTGTAAATTGTTAGTAACATTGTTATGTGTAAATATCAGAAAAAACTGTCTTTAACTAAAACTAAAAACTATCTTATTTCAATTATAATTTACTCATATCCTTTTAAAACGTCATTAATAAGCGTAAAATATTTTAAAATTTTAATATAGTGTAGGCGCGTTTCACAATTTCACTGCAAATCAGTGATTGACAGCAGAAATTGTCAATTTAGTATAAAAACTTACTTATAAATGGTCTTTCGATAGGGACGCTCGAAATTTGTTAGGTTATAACAACCATGTTGTTAAAGTGAACTTTGTCAAATTTTTTGTCAATTATTTAATCATCATCATCATTAACAACCTATTTGTTATCCACTACAGGGCAAAGCCTTACCAGACAAATGCGGCAGTCTAAGCCATATCTTTCCGCGCTAGCCCAAATAGTATTTCGGTAAAGGAAACTATTAAATAATGTTCAACAAATCATCAAATTTTATTATACATTTTAAAACTAAACACCTTTATTGAAAGATCCTTAATTTTAATGTATTAAATTTTCGATAGTATCACATAATATTCTGCATTCGATTATACATGCCTAGGTTGCTTATATCAAAATGGACAAAATCAACAGATTTTTTTTTTAATTTTTTTTTATAAAAAACTGTTTACCATCACTGTTTTACACGACACACCTAAATAGTGTCTGTGTGCGAACGGGGTTAAGCTGAGCGAAGGCCCCCGTAGATCAACAGATTCCCTCCTCGGCGCGTACACGGGCTGCAATTTAGCCCGGCCGTAAATTGCGTTCTAGCTGAGTCGCGCGTGTGTGCCGTGCCGTCATTAGCTCGCAAATAAATATTAACATATTTATATATTTATGTACACGGGGGTGGTTTTCGCCGGCGTGCCTTATCTCGGCTCGACCCGTCGTGGACCTTCCGCTTGCCAACCCTTCGGCGGCCGGTGAAATTCGCACGGTCTAATTATACGAATATGCGTGGTCTCGTTCAGTTTGAAGGTCGGGCGTGTGGATTTATGGAGCAATTTTTCGCGGGTATGGTGTTGAATCAATTAATTTTTTGTGGTTTTGGTATTTGCTTTGTGCGTGCGAGTTTGCGTTTCAGACGCGCGAGGGTTGGTTTTGTCAATACTGTACGTTTACGTGTTCATCTCGCTGTTGCTTTCGTCGTTAAAATTGACGGGGACGTTTTATGAATTTTGGTAAAAACGCTCACGCAAGCTGAAGTCGATTGACTTTGGCAATACTGTAATTTTACTACCGCTGTTTTCATGAATTATTTATGAAAAGTTTCAGCGGTCGCACACTTATTTTACATGTTTGCGGTCCGTCGTCGTTTTCGTTCTTAACGTTTTCTGGAAATTTTCGGAATCGAATCTCGACGTGTTTTTTTTTTTCAACGCGAGTCTCTCGGAAAAATAAACTGTTAAGCTCGGAAATAAAATATTTAAACTGTTTTCAGTCATGTTTCCAAGAAAGTACTTTTGTTCTGTTGACGTTTCAAAAACAATTCATGTGAAAGTTTTTCTCGTATGAGCGTTCCGGTTTACATTTAATTTCAACTCTACGGTACAAAACTCGACATTAATTTGACTTCTGTCGTTTCGTTTGAAAAACATAATCATGAGCTGAAAAACATTTATGGGGAAATTCGAAAGATGCAACCGACTTAACAAATTGAAGTTTGCTAAAGGCTAACGACGTCTAAGCCTTCCACTCTTGTTTGTTCTCTTTTATACATGAATTCTGCTTCGGCTGAAAGCATTTCAGCTTTTAATGTATGCTCTGTTTTGTTTCAATCTACATTTGAACCTTGTGTTAATCACACATGTGTGTGAATATTTTGAACGGAGTATTCCAAAGCTCCCTTGGCAGAACTAACCGACCGTACCTCTCAAGCTATTCAAACAACATTGAAATTCTCTTGAATTTTTATACAAGAATATATATTGAATTCAAAATGTTGTTGTTTGTTTTTTCTTATTAGTGAAAATCCACTACTTTTCCATATGAGATATACATTACGAGCTTTCCGCTTCGTGTGACGTCGTTTTCGATTTTCTCGATCTTAACGCATTTATGCGTGCGACGCGTAGAAAGATCACTTTCGTAAAATTATTTTTCCTCGCTTTTTTGAGTTTTTTTCTCCTTCCAACGCTAAAAGATTTAGTGGTGTAAAAAAAGCTTCTCTGGAAAAAAATCTCTGAGATTTCGAGCGTGAAGCCTTTGTCGTTCTCGATCGCCTTGGCGTTTATTAGCTTTTGGCGTCGTAGCTTTTGCGTTTAATAATAACAGCGAAATTTCGTATATTTTTTCTGTATAATATTTTAAATATCGAATTAAATTTTTCTTGTGTTTTTGCCTTTTTTTGCTCCGCGCACAAAGCTTTCATTAATTTCAATTTCACACTGTGAAATTTGTGATCAAATATGAAAGAATTTTATGAAAGGTGAGATAGCGTTTCCTACAACTAATTTTTTTCCTAGTATTACTTGGAAACAAAAATTCTTTCATTATGATTTCACGTTGAAAACTTGTGTCGTACTTTCAGTATTATTTTACCGTTCTTCGAGAATTTTATTTTCATACCCAATTCTTCAATTTTAACCTTATTTGATAAAACAGAAATTATGAGATATCCAACAACTTTGTCGAAATGTTTATTCGATTTTCATCATAGTCGATTGGTCGGCGTCTCAATAAAAGGCGTGTTTTTGATCCGCCTATCCTTTATTATTATCTCGATTTCATAAAACCCATTTTACGACATAAGCTCCCGAACAAAGGGGTCGAGACACATATTTAAAACTTCGCTACGTCACTCCATAGCCGATAATAAACATTCGAAACACAAAACCGTTAAATTGAAGGCTCCATCCGGATGCACACTTTTTTACGGCCGCTGGCGGACTGTTTTACGGCAGTCACAC
This sequence comes from Hydropsyche betteni, assembly GCA_028571205.2. Taxonomy (NCBI): domain Eukaryota; kingdom Metazoa; phylum Arthropoda; class Insecta; order Trichoptera; family Hydropsychidae; genus Hydropsyche; species Hydropsyche betteni. The sequence continues at coordinate 1,914,985 of JAOXNN020000053.1, read as the reverse complement.
GAACTTGTCCATTACACGTATAATATTATGAACAATATTAAACTTCGAACTTCTTCGAAGCACTAGAGAACGTTGCAACTCTCTATTCGCTAATGTGATTCGATCTGGCAACAAATTAATCATCGATGCGGTTGCGTCACACTGGAAGTTTGCCTAGCGAAACTTCGTTATGGGCTGAAAGCTCTTTCTTTAATGGGCTTCTGCTTCGTCCTAGCAATGTTTATTTTCGTACGAATATGTGAGGAAACGAGGCTTTTGTGTGTAGTTTTTTTTCCTTTCGGGCTAGCAAGAATTATCTTTTTCTTTCGCTCGTATTGAGCGAAGCTTATTTTTGTTGCTGATTGGTACTTGTATTATACGGCCAGTGAAAATCTCCGACAGAGTGTATAGTGCATATAATGAAAACTTTGTATCATTTGTTTTTTGTATTAAACACTTCATTAATCTTCAAAAAGCGTACTTTTTTCAGTTGTCAATTAAGCCGTTGAATAATTGCAGTCAGTTACCCCTGGCTTTCTTCTCCACGGATGTTTTTCGTTAACAAGTCAGGAGTTTTGTTCGCCATTTGTCGCAGCGTACGTGCTGTCGTTTTGTCGCAAATTTAATTACTGTGAGACTTATTAAAATACGACGCATCATTAAAATGAATAGACTATTTGTTTTCCGTCTGCTTATGACATTATTATTATCACCGTCTTACTATTCAATATTTTATATATTATAATATAAAAAAATTTGAGTTTTATCGAAATATTCCGTTAACATTCAAAATGTATGTTAGTAGTAATGAATATAATATTTCTAGTCGACTGATTTTCATATTAAAGCCAAGAGATACAAAGTATTCCTTCATCCATGCTCTGTTCATATTATTTATTCCACTTCGATGGAGAGAAGGTGACTACTTCATCGTCTCGCTGATAGTGTTAACGCTATACGACTCAACTGAAGCACTTTTCTCTATCTTCAGTGCGTTTTTTTTTCACTCTGCATTTTCCTCCGTACACAATCTCGTTCCAGTTATTTTTTCAGCACATTTTTATCGCGAATATGTAGCGACATTTTTCATCTTACGCGCGCATACTTATTTGGCATCTCCTTAAGTTGTTCGCCAAAGTTTCATCTGAAACGACTACGTTGCGCGTCTTACACGCTTTTCGAATACTCACGTCAAAGTATGTAGTGAAAATTCGAATTTTCCATCGAGTGGTTCGTTCTGCGATGTCTCGTCTGTACGACAACTTTCACCCCTTTTTGTCGTGCTTGTTTTACTTTTGTTCTTCGCATTTTTCAACACGAGTGTCACGAACCTCATTTTCATCCATTTCGTTTTAGAAATAAGCAAGTAGCGCCTTTGTTCGTGTATGCGAATACTTTTTAAGTTTTTTTTTTGTATTTTTTTTTTCTTATAAGGATCGGAAAGGAAATTGGAACTAAAATTATTTTGCATAATTTTTCATTTAATCGACGGTGTTGCGCCGTTCATTTGCTTTTATTTAAGTGCATTTTTTCTCTAAAACGTAGAATTCTAGACGTTTTCGTGATTTGATTTATACATATATTATAAAATATATTGAATATTCAAATATTAAAAAAAACTTTCATTTTTGTTTGTTATTTATATTTATGCACACACATTTTTTATAATATTACTATAACTGCATGCAAAATCGAAATAATCAAAAGCCGTTTAAATTTGAAAAACTCTAGAGTATTTCGTGAAAAATTTTTAGTTTGAATTTGCAGTTATTATAAATGTGAATAATAGCGTTTTAACAAAAGTGAAATATGAAAAAAAACTTTCATTTCAGTTTTGGTTTTCATTTCCGAATAAAATAACCCACACACGATTCGTTATATTTTTTCAAATATGCACAACTTTGAAATTTACAAACAGAAACAGTTCCACATTAAACTTCTCATATTTATTTTTGATTTTTCCGTTTTGATTCGCAGCAAGTTTTCCGCGCTGTTGCTACATTGCCACACCAACAACTAACAACGTAATCCTTCACGAACTTCATCCATCCGACGTTGCTACCTGCCACAAAACACCTATTATTATATCGGGGCGAATCAATTTTTCAACCCTTTTCCTCTTGGGCCCCCCAGGGACGTTTCCCGTAGCTCCCGAGCCTTAAAGTCAAATCGCAACCGAGTCCTCGAAAGCCTGAACCGCCCACTCTGACGCCTACGGGATACTCAATAAATCCACGTCTCAAACAGTCGGGTCCTATATTTGTACGTAAGTTATGTTCCCTTATTTGTATATATGTACGGTGGAAAAGGGCCCGCCCGATACTTGCCAATCTTTTGTTCGCTCCTTGAAAATTGAAAATTGCTTCTGTGTTGCCCTCCTCTTTTCCTTTTGCTGGAATCTCCCGCCTAAATAGAGTCCGTTCGTGTGTGAAATTTTCAGCCGTTCTGCTGAAGGCTTGCCTTCGAGTGTAATGTATAAGGGAATCGATCGCAATTTCGCCACAGATTTACCAATTAATTTTACGATGCGTTAACCCAACAAGTCGTTTTTCTGCGCATTGCGACGGTTTTTTTTTTTTTAATAAATCGTTGAATTTAATTAAGTGGAAATAATTTCAAATTGAGATGACTTCCGTATACATGTTTTATTTATTTTTCAAATGTTATCTCAATGGATAAAGTACAATAATTAAGAAGGAATAAAAAAAATCTAGATTTTTTATGTATCTACTTAAACTTATTTTTTTTACTTTACCCACAATTTGCAATAAATTCATATTTATATGCATGAAATTATATTAAGCGACACGCTTGAATAAACTGCAAAAAAAACTACACATGACTTATTAAAATTGAAAGTCTCCTCGTTCAGTTTTCATACATATTGACAACCAATAAATTTGCATACGAAGCGACCGTACGAACTCGTCCCGTCTACGCGCCGGAAAAAAAGGCTTCGATCGTCCTCAATTTATAAAGAACTTCCTCCCCCTTTCCCCGAACCTTGTCTATAACGATTTTATATATTCTGGTTCGTGTTATTTTTTGCAAAGTTTTTTTGCTTACATCAAAAAATAAAATGAAATGAAAATAAATACGAAACCCGCGTCTTTTCACGATAATCGGCATTCATTCTTATATGCGTGCGACTCGCATGTTCCACTTGAAAGCTTAAAAATCTGCCCTTAGGGGATGCGTCTTTTTGGATTTAAATCTGCAGAAACTTTTGCAGTATTTCATATTTGAGTAATGTAAGGTCAATCCTATTATTCTTTCTTTTTGAGAGAAATTTTATTATACTAATTCTTTCTTTATTGACCAACAGTTTTCCCACAATTCTTTTCTTTAGCCAAATAATTACATGTGCAAATATAAACTGTCGTTTGATAGAGACCGGATAGTGGGATTGCATATTGGATTACGTATATTATGTGACTTATTATTTTTTTTTTCTTCAGAGTTTGTTCAGAATGTATGGTCCTCTATATAGCAATCGTATATCGCGACACATAGTTTACCGCAAATCCGCTTGACTTGCGGTTTTTCGCGAACGTCGTCTTTATTTACAATGGAGAAATCCGGCTTTGGCATATGTTATGTCCTCTATTCTATATTGCGTATTAAAACGACACACTCGACCGCAAACTCTGCACACTAGCTTGAAATTTGAATATTAGAAATATGTATATGTTATATAAATTTGCGAACGTCTGTGAATTTTTAATGATTACGCTCATTTTGACGTCTATTTGCATAATTGAATGCTCCTCATTAACATCTAGCTCTTCAGCAAAAATATCTTATTTTGAAAAAATTAAATATGTTCTTGAATAATTTCTTAAAATAGAAAAATTAAACAACTAATTTCGTCTATGTCGTAGAATAGCAATCATCTTAATAATAATTTAAGTAAAAAAAAAAATTCTTAGAATCTATTTACATATTTTTTTCCATGCAATATAAAACACCGCTTCAAAAGCTTCCAATCATTCACTAATTGCAAATCATCATTTTTTTTCTTATTCCATTTTAAAAGCACGCCAATCGCGATATCACTCCTCAACGCTTTCTACATAATAACGCTCCGTTCTCAAAGTGCAAGCCCGTCGTTACGTTATTAACGTTCTAAAGAGCTCGGCAATCGCGCTTAATATGCACTTAAGCGGTCATTTTTCGCATTCACTTGCATTTCGAGCATTAGCCGAGATGCACGAGAACGGCGAGTACATATAAATCGGCAACCTTCCCCGACTTTCAGCGCTTTAAAGTCGGCATCATAATTCAAATGCAATCGCGCCGAAACGGCCCCGGAAAAATGGCGTATTTTGTTGCCGGCGTTAAATCGGTCGTTAAGTGCCCGGCTTAATATGTACACGTACCCCATACACTTGCTAACTTGCGAGCGGTGTATCGGGGGCATTATGCGGCTAAAGTCGTCGTCGTCCTTAAAGTGTTAAAATGGCCTCGGGCGCCAAACGTATTCGCTCCTCATAAATTGCGCTCTCTCGGATACAGTGTCTTGATTTCTATGCAACTAAACTGTTACTTTATTATGTCATAGTTATTGGCATTGTATAGTAGTTATTATAGTTTCGGCTGTGTCGACTTTGGGTTGTATACAACTTTGTATATTTTATATATAAACTGTATTTATAATTTACATACCAAATATAGAGGTGTGATTTAACTTGAAAAAATATAGATTATGCATTATTTTTGGGGTAGTAAATAATCTCGTATTGATCATCATTTTATTTGTTCAAAAAATTGCACTTGTTCTCGTGTTTGAGCAGCGAACGGTATTTATATGTTATAAATTATATTATATTTGTTATATGTTATATTAAATTTCACTATAAATTGAGAATTAAAATTTATGAAATGAATAATAAAAAACATAATTTATATTTTAAAATGATCGAGAGGTAACAACTTCCCATGAGTAAAGTCTTCCTTCATAAACAATACAATACAACTGTCAACTTTTTTTTTTTTGTTAAAATTTCAATTTTTATCACATTTTAACAATTTGTTCCAACTTTATTTTATTATGAAATTTGTGTTCTGCGTTTGGTATTTCTCCCTGGTTTCGTTTGCGCTGTTGCCGATCCTCTATTTATACTCATTCTAATTTTCGTTTTACTCGTTTCAAGGTACAGATATGTTTTTCAACGATCAAAATATTTTTTCGAATGCACACATTATTTTTTATGTACACTAATTTTATTAAATGCTTTGATGTATTTTAAACAATAAATGTTAAAATTTTCTCCCAAAATATATCACTTCACGTCCATCAAAACGACATAATAATTTTAAATATTACTCCGATAGTAGATCTATCGTAATAGGGTGTAATTTAACATACACGTACGGCTTTGTTATGTTCTTAAGAAATCAACGAGCTTTTACTACCTTCAACCACGTCTCGCTCAACGGCCGTCATCATTGTAATAATGATGATAATCATCGTCATCATTACCACGGTTATTGTCGTCTCAGTAACGCCCGCGTCCATTTGCCGTTTACGGTTAGGCGATTTTGTATGCGCGTTTCGTTCGAGTTGTCAAACACGTGATTTCGGCTCGTAATCGGTTCATTGTTTTTTCTTCAATATTTTTTTTCTGGTGCATAAACAGCAGGGAGTTCCTCTGCATATCTGATTTCGCATTTCGAGCTCGAAATTAGATCTGTATTTAGATCCAATTTAGATCGGCCGCAACGAGGAGCACTGATCGACTCGGTAAAATTGCATCCGCCCCGTGCATACGACATGACAAATGCAGATAAACGAAACTCCAAATTAGTTTTATGCTCCAGAGATATTCAAGCTTTCTCGTTCGTTCGGTTCAACTTGAATTATTTTTTTATAAAATTAATACAGAACATTTAACCGCGTTCGATTAAAACTCGTCGAAGTTCCAACAATAACAATAGTTAAATCAAAATTTATGTTTATCAAAACTAATTTTATACAAATTCAATCTCGTTTCTGTTATTCGACAATCGCCGGAAGTCTATCGAATCGAATCGTTATATGCGTCTATTATACATGTCCAAACCAATCAACTTTTTCGATACGTCAAAAAATTAGAATGCGCTCATGCGAAAGACACGCTAATCTATCATACCATAATTTGAACCCGACTATTACAGTTACTTTCAAACATTGATAATTCGGGTCAGTCAATCGTGATTGTTATATTCGACTTCGCCGACCATTATTCAGCGACGGCCGTAAAAGGCTCCGTAGCACTTAACGTCCGATTAAACATAAGGTTAGAAAGTCATACGATATTGCACATTATGCAAGGCGCATAGGCTAATGCACACGCTAAGTCTGCTACGTGCACTATGCAAAAGCCACGTCCTCGGTCTGATGGGAATCCTCGATGTTATATATTATACATTGTGTGCGACTACCTTAGTCTAGTGGCTGGACATAGGGGAAGATTGCTTAGTTTCTTTGTATTATTATTTAGAATTTTCACAATATAAATTTTCATATTGTATCAACAATTTTTTTAAATTTGATTTAAATTATTTATTAATTAGATAATCTAATAAACCTGTATCACCATGAATTTATAAAAATAATACTAAATTGTGTTTCCAATATTAGCTGAATATACCCAGTATATTTAAGACGTATATCTACAGAATATAAAGACCTGTTGCTTAGTCGGACATAATGCACATAGTGAACTATAGCAGGATTGCTTCCATTACCACGTACGACCCATTGATTGAATCCCCATTTAGCCGCCATGGTATTTATTCATGAATCGATATGTATCCACTTTAAGAGAACATCTCGCTTTCGTACCATCATGCATTATTTATCAGTATAAATAAAAGTTGCTGAAATTTCTTCGACTAAATCTTCCAGCAATAAGAAATGCCAGTGTTGAGCAATTCGATCTGAACTGCGATACTTCACAAGCTCGACCAATTACAGGTGATTCGATTCAGAAAAAATCATGGTACATAATAATGGGAATCAAAAGTGATACATCGTACAAATGAAGTATATATCAAACTTTTCGGTTTGGATCGGGATAAAAAATAAGGGCAATCCCCTCACTTTCTCCTTAGCTTTTTTAGACGTTTCGATCTTGCCTATTCCAAATATCAATTGTGACAGGAGACAACTTTTTAAGACTCCGTTGCGGCCTTTTCCCATTACTTTTCTAGACCGAATTAAATATTTAAGTCATCCCCTCGGCAAGGGCGCGTGCTCGTGATAATTTCAAAAAGCTTCCATAACTCGGTGCCCGTTCGTTTTGTCCTCTCTTTCTCGTTTCGGAGGAGTTTTTCTTTTATTTTTTAATAAAAGTGTATTTTTCTCCGTCGTGTTTTAGTGCGTGTCTTTGGAAACTTTAGCGGTTTTCGCCGCCCCCTCCCCGAAAAAAGGAAATAAGGGAAAACGTTTAATTATTGTAATTGAAGCCGGCTCGGTACTTCTGCGCAACGAGTTTTCTTTTGTTCTTGTTCGCGAAAGTTTTTTTTTCGGGTCGAAGAAGTTTATTTGGCGGAATTTATTGTTTCATGTAAACTGACGTTTTTATGCAAGCCTTTATTGTTTCACTTCGCCACAGTTATTTTTTTTGTTCTTGAAATTTGATTGATGTAATAGGAATATGAAATTGAAAAAAATAATGCTCTTGGTTAAATTAATGAAATTTTCTTTCTTTTCAAAATTTTTTTTATTCTTTAAGTGTAACTTGCAAGTCAAATTTCTTTTTCTTGTTTTTTTCATTAAGAATAATTTAACAGATCTATTAATGAAAATTGTAAAATTATATTATTCAGAATTTATTACGAACTATATCAATTGAACAAATATATAATATTATACTACGCCACTTTACAAATCGATCCCATCATATAAATAATCCGCAATTTGACTGCTTCAATAGAGTTACTTCATTACCCGGCAATAATATTACATCCCTTTCGGTACTAAAGGCGGCTCCTATCTGCTATATTAATCTTGATCCATTGTTACATTAAATAGGATTAATTATATTGAATACAAATAAAATTTATTTCTTGGCCCTCTTTTCTAAAAATATATTCACCAAAATTTCCAAGTTTTTTAGTTTTAGAAGTATGTATGTAAATACTTTTACAATTATTTATTTGAAACAGTGTTTGAGATTTTAATTAAAAATAAATAAGAATTTTACTAAATTTTACATGAAAATACTTCCTGTCGCAAATTCTTTATTGCTAACACTGTTGAGCACCTATGCCTGAAAGCATTTCATCGCATTGTTCCCCTCGTAACAATCTAATTCCTGTCACGATAATCTTTATAATTGGTTCTTAATACATACGTTGTTTTGTCGGGAATCCATTCTCGTTCTCGTTCTTGACATCCCCTTCACATAGGGGACGGATATGTAAAGGGGCCTCGTATCTAGTGCAAAGCTTTTTCTCACACCTTTTAATGAAGGGGATGTGTTTGGGTATGTGGCATTTAATTAAAATTTAAATATGCATAAGTTTGCCGTTTTTGCCTTTTTCCGTTTGTTTTTAATTAACGCACTGTAAAATAACGAAAACCTCTATCTGAATATTATGCACTTACTTATTTCGTGAATGACGACAGTTTTTATTTTCATACTCTGAAACTGTACATAGAAAACTTTTACTATTTTTCTCACTGAATTACAATATAGTAAAAATTATTTGAATTTATTTTTACGGTGAATTTTATTTATGTAGGTCGTTCGTATTATGCGTAGCCATAAATTCAATTTCATAAAATACGATTTCATTTTGAATGTGTTCTTTTATCACGCATTTGTAAATCATGCGCACTAATATGCCGTAAATTCATTATATCGTTCGGCGTAATTTTACAAATTTTCGAATATTTAATACAGAAATTATTATACGAACGTCGGCAGAATAATTCTTAATAATTTTCACACATTTTTTTCAATATGATATTATTTTTTCATTATAGGTGTATCTTTGAGAAACGGCCGGAGGGAATACTTTCAACGACGAGGCAATAAAGCAGTAAGTACAACATAATGTTTTAATTAGGACGGCTTAACAGTCGAAACCGCCCACCCGAACAAACGAAAACGAATTTACGTTTCGCGGAACCGTTTTGGTTATTATACTTTTAAATTTTAAGCGATTCGAAATTTATGCGGCGATATTAGAAAGGTCGTATATCATACGGGCGAGCGGTTAGAAATGACCGTGCAATATGTTCGCGTGATAAATTAACTACTCTTACCCCGAAAGGGAAAAAAATCACTTAAAATTTTAGTGCTATTAGTGAGGGATGCTTTTAAATGAAATTCGTATTTTTGGCCGAGTTTAAACTCGGCAAACGTTCGTCGTGTGGGATTTTATGTTTATAATTGTATTAATCTTTGAAAGATTTTTTAATTTTATGTATTTAATTAGGAAATGTTTTCAGTTGAACTTTAAGAAGTACTTAATTAATTTTCATTTCGATGTGAAGTTAGTTGGTTTCTAAGTATGAAGATTTCTTTACTTTTTCCCGTTCATTTTCAAATTTTATAAATTATTTTTGTATGATTAACATTAAATGGAAATCTTACGAGAATATAATCTTTAGAAAAATCTTCGACTAAAGCCAAGTTGAAGTTTTCCACACATTCGAAGACATTCATTTGAGATTTATCGTTCCCCCAGGTGGCTGAAACTTTTAATCGTCTGGATATACGATACTCTTTAAGCTTCCTCCCTAGATAAGCACATGCTTGCATTTGCAATTAATTCATAATTAATTTAAACCTACGCCCAACATATAGACTTGCGTATTGTCTCATATCCCCGTCGTATAACAGGCTGCTTTCCCCTTCACGCCAATTAAGTTTTAAATTAGAGTATGCAAGTTTAAATTAAATCTTTGGCGTCAACGAAGTAACTGAAGGTTTGCGACAAACACGCTCAATTTTCCTGCAAACGCGCTTATATCCGTTCCGTTTCGGATTCCTCCAGAGACGATAACTTCGCACGTGGCGTCTAATGAGATCCACTAAAAGCCATCGAGTTTCTGATCTGTTTTCTGAGTAAAATGAGGTTTTTCTCGAAAAATTTTACATTGTTGTAAACGTATCTTGAAAAATATTTAAGGTTTGAAAAATTTATGACCTCTTTCGACTTGCATTCATATTTATGGGGTTGAGATTGTAATCGAAAAGCGTGCAAGGAATAACTCTGAATTTTTGACCAGTGTGATTTATTCTTATGTTTCATTTTTTTGTTCATTAGTCATATTTTCCTTCCTGAACTCAGTAACAAACTCCGCTCGTCGATAGGTGTGATATTTCGAAGGGATCACGAAATTTCATTTTCGTGTTTCTCATATACTTCCGTACGCCGTTTTTCTCGCATGAACGAATAGCAAAAGTAAACGATCGCTGCCTTCGCACTTTTCTCGAATTGTGAAACGGCTCGAATGAAAATCGAAAGGAGTCGTAAAAGAATAATTTTTCACATTCGGATTTTTAGTAAAAGTGAACAACGGTTTTGTCAAAAAAAAAGATTTCAATCCATAATACGTAACTATTATATATCATAAAAGAAATAAAACTTCTTCGCTTGCAAGTCGCAGCAGAACATCCGACTGTCCCAAATATCACTGAAAATTGACGTCGCGTAAACGCTGAAAACGCGAAATGACACGCCAGCAAAATCGAACAGAAATTTTCCATCTTCTGAACAGACATATGAACGTACATGCGGACATACACGTGTCCCGAAGGCTCTCAGGGGTGAGGCCATTCGTCCCGCTCTTAACAAGCGGTGGGACAAAGAAGAGCTTTCCCGCACCGCTCGAAGACCGCACGGATGTTTTCGGTCGGGACACGTGTCCGGTCCACGTGGTGTCCCGCTCTGTACGTCCGTCAAACTCGGCACGGGTCCGCTGGTTGGCGTATGTGAAAAAAATAAAGGAAACGACTAGAACAAAAACATCCTTTCGTTCCGGTCGTCCTTTATGCGCGCGTGTTTACGACCCCTTGTAAATTCAAATGTTTGCGAGTGAAATGTTGCTGCGGTATGTTGCGTTTCCGAATATGGTACGAATGGAATAACTATTTATTTTATATTAATTAAATTTTTTATTCGATAAATATTCATTGAAGATTGTCATTTATGGAAATTTTATTGATTTGATAAATTTTTATGCGGATGGTTTGTTATTGAATTATGTATTGGGTGTGTTTATATTTTCTACGAATAACGATTATATTACGCGTTCGTTTTATTGTCTTCACGTATCCATTTCGCGTGTAAAACACCAAAACAAATTGCTAATGGAAGGGCTCGAAACGTAACACGCATTTCGCGGAAAAGTCGACGGCCTCCCGCACAGCCGACCGGAAAATTCGGACATCGGGACGCGGCAGGAGTGAGAAAGGACCGGAAGGAAACGTTATTTTTTCCTCAGCTTTCGTTCGTACGAAGAAATCATCATCGGGGCGCGATAAAGCCGTATCGCACACGCGAAAATCGAATTTCCGTTTTGCCGACACGGCCGAAGTCTCCTTCCTGCGGACTTGCAGATAAACAAACAGGCCGAAGATAAGCTCTTCGTTTTTTTTTTCTTGACGATGGGCCTTCTTTTTGTTCTGTTTATTTGTTAACGACATCAACGCTGGGTGGTCGTGGAAAATCTTCGGAAAAGTGGTCGGGTTTGTAAATGGCTCGATACGTAATTGGAACATGATGCGTATATGTGATTTCTTTAATATAAATATTATTTTTATATATTTAATATGTTAAATATTTAATTATTTAGCCTCCGTTCATCATTGAAAGTCTCATCTATTATATTAAGTAAACAAAATATTAGTGGAAAAAATTTAATATTGATTTTTGAATTATTTATTTAGGTGTATACTTTAAGCCTTTTATGTGAAATTGAAATAATTATGTATTCGAAATACACTATTCACTGTGAATTGATATCTATTTCACAATGAATTGTTGTCTGTTATAATACTCTGGCGAATTAGTAAATGCACGAAAGCGCAATTCGAAAAATACTGCGGAATAGTATTATAACAACGGTTGAATAATTATTTGCTGACACGCAATCGGTATCGCATCCAGACGATGGGATGCAATTAACAGTTTTCGTCAGAACCAATTATCGTGACTCATAAAGGAAATTAAAATACAACCAGAAATACAAACGAGAAAATTGCTGCGACCACAAAAAAAACCTGCACTAGACACGGAGTTCGAATACACAGCAATTTTTATATAATATTATCGCACTGAATTTTAAAAAGAACTCCAATTAAAACGTAAGACTCTTTATCTGCCAAAACTATTTTCGTACTCAGTTTAAAATTTAATCTGGCGCGAGTTTCATTATTCGCACATGCGCTATGATTAATTGTGCGAATCAACCATTCACGTCGTCCCCGCGAAATTAAAAAAGAAACCGGAGCACCTCCTTTTCCTCTCGGCGTCGGATTTTCCGCGGTTTTTCCTCGGGCTCGTAACTTTTCGTTTTCCCAGAGAGCGTTTTCCAGTTTTCCGACCCAAAGAAGGCGAAAAGGAGCGTGCTCACGCTCGAAACTTGTCCCGGAAAAGCCATTCAAAAATTTTCCCCGGCGGCTAACGCAATTGTGCCACGATTTATTTATTCAATATGGTTTTGTCTTTCGCAAAATATGACTTCGCTGTGCCGGTACGGAAGTTTGCAAGATTTTAAACTTTGCGCGTGCTCGTGAGTAAATACGTTGCTTTTACGAATGGAAATTATTTTTATTCGTGACTTTATGTGCGCTTCTCTTTTTGCAAAATTTTGATTTGAAATGATCTAGTTAATCGTTTTTTAATAACGTAAATAACAAACTTTTCTTTTATATAAAAAATCATAATTTATATCTTACATTATTCTTTCTACGGTAAAAACTGTAATTCTTTCTTGGACCAAGACTTTCTCTTATCCGGTGCATATTCAATTTACATCATATTCAGGGCACGTGAAAAATTGAATAGCGCAGAAACAATTTTCCTACGACCCAAATTTTCCTCATCGAATTCGCAATCTTCCATACCATATTCGATTTTTATTGCGAAATTCTGATCGAATTCAGTCATTGTATTGCAAACGTTCGCTTCGCCTTTTCTGCTCTACATTTTCCCGCAATAAAACATCCAGAACTGTCCTTTGCATTTTGTTATAGCCAAGTCCTGTTGACGGGTCAATTACATCAATGTCTGGGAATGCCAGTCGTTTCTAAAATAGAACCCTTGATAAGAACAGACGGGCTTAAATCCGAACCGAGTACTCGCTGCTATAAGATTTGTGTTCGTCTATTATATATAGTAGCTTTGTACAGGCTTAAAATGCTGCTCTCATAGTTTAATCGTTCCAAGTATACTACTTTGTATGTTTAGACAGTATCCTGTCTTGGCGTCCGTGACGTACATATCCGTCTAATCCACTTAGCGGGTTAATTAATTCCTACGCTGGATAGATAAGTCCCATAGGAGCGGTGTGACGTGTTAAATAGTGAATCATTCTATATTGGATAGTTTTAATTTGAAATAATTCTTAGAGCGATTGATTTCGCAATATTGCCTTCGATAAAATTGTTTTGTATGTCATTAAGTCGGTGCAGCTAGTAAAAGTGAGGACTTGCATAAAAATCTGATGATCCATAACATCTTGTCCCAAATCGTTTTATGGGCGAAAAGAATAAAACGCGACCGTCATTACTGTATCAAAATAGACGTCGTTTCGTATCCCGTTAGAATTCATCCCTATTGTGCGCGTTTATACTTATGGGGAAAATCGAGTTTGAATTCCCCAAGTGAGCGCTCGAAACGTGTCATTTTTGCCTCGTAAAATATGAATATAAAGAGCAGTTGCCGTGTTGATATTTCTTCTGGCGAAATGTCGCAAGGAAAACGGAAGAATTTCCGTATTTTTCCAGTCGGTGATATCTTACGCATGTCGCTGAAAAGTCGCCGTTGTCTACTGATTTGATAATACAATGTGTTTCAAGATAAAAGTATTATAATATCTTTTTAATTATAATTTTACATACGGCTAGATTGAATTTTAATATCAAAGTAGAAATTTCCAACTATAAGACAGGTCTTATATTAATTTTGGCACCAAAAACCGCACTAAGACTTATTTTCGAAATTAGTCATAATTTTTCAAACGTAACTTTTCATACATATTATTTATGAAAATAAAATTTATAATTTTATTTGTATAATATTTCACATACATTGAAATACTTATGTATTTGATTACAAATAAACATTATATTAAATTTAAAAAATTTAAATCCATGTAGCACCTTTCTAGTCGAATATTATTTGAGATGCATTACCCATAATTATACACAGCAGTTTCGTCATTATACATTGCAATTATTCTGCGGAATTCATATTTTGAACGAAAGATTTAAACGAAAGTTCACGTTTGATTATCAAAGTAAGGTAAATAATGTTGTCGGTTAATAATGACGGTTCCTGTCTCAGAAGAAATCCATCTAACGGTTTGATTCTTCGAATTTCATCTAGCGATATGTCTAAAGTTTGTTGCCGTCGCAAGGTAAATTTTTCATTGATTAATAATGTGATTATCTGATTGGTTAACAAAAAAAGGTGCCTTACCTACGGTCAGCTGTTTGATTTGCTGTCAGTAGGACTTATTTTTATAGTTGGGCTTATATAACATGAATCTAGCAAAATCGTGGTTGGACTTGTTTTACGAGTGGTCTCAAAACCACATACTGTCTTATCGAATCAAAATTAACCGTTTCAAAACGCTTCACACCAAAGATATTTCACACGAATAAAAACATGTCAACCCCCATGCAACTTTCACAATTCTAAATTTCGGCCGAGACACATAAAGCCTCAGTGCCCAATCGTCAGAAAGCTTTTACCTGTCTTCCGCAGCGCTCGGCATCCACTTATACACGCCGGAGCCGGCGAGGCTCGGCGTATTTTACGGCGTCGAAATTATGTTCGTGCACATTCATTTACATGCTCCGTTTCAGTTGAACTTTCTAATTTCGCTCGAGCATCACAATTTCGGCTCGCGGGGGCGGCGGCTCCGCCCCCCGGGCGTTGAATCCACTCGTAAACCCCGGAGAAATGGCCGATCACGAGCTTTCGCGGGCTTGTTTGTTGCCGCGAATTCTTCGGCGGCCACTCTTTCGGCTTTCGTCGAACGAGCGTCGGGTTATGTTAGAGTTTCATGCGACTTTGGTGCTTTTTTACGCGCGAGCTTCGCTGGAAGGCGGCGCGCGCGTATTGCGGCTGTGTGTAATGTGAATGGATGGTGTTGTGCTTTTGGGTTGACTTCGTTACACGTTTAGTTGTTTGAGGTGTGGAAATTCGGAATTTGATGATTTCGAATTATTTTGTTTGTTATTTCATGTATGAATTCATTAATATTAATTTTGAAATGTGTGAGGCATGAATAATTATGATTGACGTAACGTTTTAGTATAACCGAGCATGTTTTTAACATAATACAGGTAGTTCGAATTACGACGTTTTGACTTGCGATCGGTACGACTTACGATGGTTTGCTCTTACAACCGAATTTTTTTTTTTTAATTGAATGATAAATTTCTAACATTAAATGTAAGAAATAAATACGGAGAAATTTAGAACCGCCGAAAATTCGCATTGAAAGAAATGGCTGCTGCTTTTAATTTAATTAATTAAAGAATACAAAAATTTTAAATGATGACAGACCCAAACAGAGAAAGATTTTCAAATGTTATTTATTTATCATTTCATTATTGTGTTCATAAAAATAGGTAAAACCACCGGAAACAAAC
>JAOXNN020000053.1:1856644-1899082 GCA_028571205.2 Hydropsyche betteni | reverse complement strand
ATATATTTTAGATTCGACTTACGAGCGAGGTTCAGGAACATATATCTATCGTAAGTCGAGGACTACCTGTAGTTGCAAAAATGGAATATAAACTTTCAAGCGAACATTCCGTTATTTTTTTCCATAAAATAGCCAACTTTTTAATTAAAGCGTTCGTTTTATTTTTTCGGTAGAATGCATCTCCTTTAAATTTTCCGCTTTTCCCAACTGGCTGTGCATCGGTCACAATTTTTATTTAATTTTATACGCCATTTATTGCGACATTTCAACGCGGAAATTAGCTTTGCCGTCGTTTATGTGTTAATTTTAATGGAATTTCGGAGCGAAAACTTGATTTAGACGCAATTTTGCGAATATAAAATTTGCGCATCGCAATTTCAGCATTGCGGTACACGAAATGCGCTAAATTTGCAACACCGCGGCGAAATTTCGCGAAACGCCTTTTTTCATTATCGAATCTCGGAAATCGATCGAAATTTTAATTTTCGACGGCTATTAATAGAAGCGTTTCGCCGCTTTTTCGCTTTTTACATTTCGTTTTATTATTTTATTCGACAATAATATTTCTTTTTGATCATTCAAGTTGAGGTATCAAACGAAAACGCGACGGCATCGAGTCCGCTCTTTGTATCCGGTTGTGCGTATTTTCCATATAAATATTTGTGTTCGGTCTCGGAATAATGTTTATTTTAATTATTATTTTATTTATGCGTACAAAATACTCTTTCGCATTTTGTCGATTTTTTTCAGCTCTCTCCTATTCGACGGTTGGCCTTATTCAAAATGTTTTTTTGATTGATGATGCGGTTCCGTTTCGTTTTATTTCGTTTCGCACAACCGTCGCGTTATTATTATAATGTATACGACGCGTTCGATATAATTCGTTTTTTTGATGTTTAAAAAAAAATTCTATACTCTTGTGATAATAAAGCTTTTCATGAAAATTTGAATTAATTTGCGATAGCTGCATATTCATCGCAGCGTATAAATTATTTCATGAAATACAAAAGTCAAAATATTTAATTTGTATATGTCACAGTCCATGTATGTCATAAATACACACATCGCTAGGGCTTAGATTTTTTTTTTTGAAAATCAGTTAGATATCGGCATATTTGATACATTAATCGAATGGCGTTAAACAGAGATGTTTTTAAAACTTTAAACTTCGTTTTTTTTACCAAAAAATATCGAAAAAGTCTCCTTTTACTTCAGTAATTTTTTGATAACTAATCGTGTATTTCTATTACTTTTTAGTTGATTTAAATATTTGTATTTTTGTCATCATAAATTTTGGTTTTTTTGTTTATCATCTTTCATTTCGTAATTATTGGTGTGCAAGCGTGGGATTTTGGATTTTTTTTTAAATAAAAAAAAAAAAATAAAAAAAAACTATGATACTCTAAATTACGGTATTTTCGATTTAAAATGTTCCAAATAACATAACACAACCCATCACTTCTTTAAGGTTAAACCTTTGGACCAACCTGTATGTATAATATAATACATAATTTAATAATATACATGATCTGCCACATATACACTGAATATAATTATCATTATGCAATAAATTAATGCAAATTAGTCGCGTCATGAAATTACCTAAATTTTCCGCGATACTGCGAAAACCCATTACGCACACATTTTCCCGAAAAAAAAAAAAAAAAAATAGAAGTTCTTTACGAGACTGTTTTATGGTCTCGCTTTAAGAAAACGACGCACGTACGCCGCTCGCTCTATTTGCGTTAACCTTTAGAGAGAGCGAAAAATATCAGGTACGAAGCACGTACCCCAACATTTGAGGGTTGGCCGCTTCTGGCGGGCCTCACCACCGTCCTCGGGAGGGTCGTCGTCTCGCTATCAATTTATCATGCGGCGTTTCAAAGCGGCAAAGGCCACAGCCACGATATGATTGCATACCAGACGTCTGCTCGTACATAACGAATTCCCTCCGACGTCGCCGAAGAATCCGCCCGTGGACTGTTTATCAATCATTCCGCAGAATGCTGCGGGATTAGACCTTTGTGTCTCGCGGGACGATCAATCCCGCGGTGGGAATTTCGCCGATGTCATTATGAAAATCTGACGGAGATGGGCAGTTTGACGCGGAAATTGGGTGGCTTTTTTTTAATCGTGTAGCGCTTTGCTGTGTTGCGACACAAATTCGAACTATTTTCTTGGAGGGAAGTTCGTTTGAAGGTGAGCTTTTAGTTTGTGAAAGAGTGCGCCAACTATTCTGTGAATTTTGTCCTTTCCGCATTAGTTGGTCGTGACTTGCCGAATATTTGTAAGCAAATACGGTCAGCTTGTTACCCCTGTCGTAAACCGGACGTGTGTGTATATATATATATATATACATAATATATTCATGTACACTTTCGAGAAAATTTTCCGGAAATTTCCATCGACCAAGAATTGTGAATTATCTTCGCTCAAATAAATTTGTTTTTCGAATAACCGGTCATTTGAAAGCTTTTTTTCGCAAATATTTTCTCGAAATTCGCAATAAAACACCATCGAGTGAATAGCTTAATAAGTTCGGACGTCGCCAGTGTTTATTATAAGGCATTCTAGATCGATAAATAAGGGCGAAGCGAACTCAGGCGGCAAATAGCGCCGTTAAAATTTCTTTTGTTCGGAGGCGCTCTAACGACGCGGAAACGGAAATTCGGCAATAATTCCGGCTCGGGACGGCTCGTCAAAATTGTGAAATAAAGCGAAACGAACACACCTGTTGTTGTCGTCGACGTCGATTTCAATTATTCCCCTCATACGAACGTCGTATTTACTGCTGCTCGGCGAGAAACGTGATAATTCGATTTGCATCTGAACGGATTACCGTGGTGAAGATTTCGAAAATGAATATCCATAATATTCTTATGTTTAACTTTATTATGTTCTTCGAATATAACAAAAAAAAAATCACGTCAAATTGATAAATCTTATACGATTGATTTTATTGCTGGAATGTTAGATAGGTTTAATAAAATGAATTCTTACATGGGTGTTCAATATGATGATTACGAAATGAAATAGTGCGGCAATAAACGACTCATAAAACTTCAATATAATTCACGAATGTCTCCACGTACATAGGGGTACGAAGAATGCAGTTCCAATGCACCCGCAGCGTAATGGTAAGACAATGACAAATGGGTCATAAAACGGTTGGAGGTACTCTGAAACCGACGTGGCTGGCGAACTATTCCTTAGGGTACATGGTTTTTATATTACTATTATAAGCTTATACGACCGTAATCAATTCGAATTTAACTTTTCCTGAACTTCTATTAACCATATTATCGATGTGTGGAAAATTTTGTACTTACGAGTTCGTTAATCTTTATACTGATACGTTAGCTTTTAGCTTATGTAGAGAGTGTTGAATTCGATCACATCATAAAAGTTCAATGTTTTAGGTCAAAAACGAATTTAAGTCAAAATCGAGATGTGTGCTGTCAATAAAACGTCAGAATAAACAGAATCATTTCAGATTAAATTTAGACATCCCTAACCCATTAAACATGTTTGTACGAAAACAAGCAGTTCAACAGATTAATTTATTTCAAAATTTATAAGATCAGTTCTTCCGTGTCATTTAATCATTCTTCCTAAATTTTGTTTTAGCATTTATTTAATGTTTCCTTTGACAAATTTCAAAAACAACCTAAAGTATTTTCATTGTGTTGCCATTCGTCACCTGTTTTTTACTCAAATATTTGAACGTCGATTTACCAATCGACGTCTAAAAAACTTTTTTTTATTTTTTTCATTTTAGGATCACGGCACAAAAGGGCCATCTAAGGTAGTCCTAGCTGCCGTTATTTACCGGATGAAATTGTACTTAAAAATACTTTTTGCCTTGCTTCGGGCTGTGTATCAAAGTGTCAAGTGCTCGCTTTGATGTTTCGGCGAAAAAACTTTGCAAACGCATTTTTCTCCTTTTTTTTCACTCCATACATACTATATTTCTCGTGTCTAAGTATGGGGTACATCTTTTTATTTTCTTGTTTCGTCTTTTCAGGCGGCTTTTAATAAAATTTCCCTGTAACGAAGAAGTTTTTCAATAAACCCGCCGCTCGCACCTTTTCCCGTTCATATATAGGCGTCGGTCGCGAGCTGCCTCCTTTTTTGTCGTATTTCCAGTGATTGGAAAATTCCTTCGTCGGATTTTCCTCGCCTTTTAATCGCACGTAAGTCTGGTAAGACAGTTACCCTCACTGAAAATTGAGTAGCTCTCGTAAAACCTCCATTGACGTCTATTTTGAACGATCCGATGTCGCCTCTTTGATCGTCGTTTTTATTCAACCGTGGCAACTTTCAAACGATGTCGGCTATTCCGTAGTTATATAATGGATGTCCTCGTTTTATTATATAAACTGATTATGTTGCTTCTTTACATGGCTAAACGACATGTTCTAGTTAATCGTTTTAACACTTTTTTGTTGACGTGATTCATTTTATTTTATAAAAATAGCAATTTGATAAATTCCTGCAGCAAAAACTATTGATTTTGATATTGATTCATGTAGATTCTAATTGAAATAAAGTAAATTAATATGAAAAAATTATACCAATCATTTCTTAGTTTGATGTAACACCACCGTTTTCGAAATATCGACAAATTAAACCGCGCAAAATAATCTTATTCATTTGTTCGATTTTATGTGTAACTAAACATTTTCATGATAAAAAAATCTATCGGGAAAATGGAAAAGCGTTGTTGCTTTACTCCGTGAAAAGAAAGGCACCATCCGATGAAAATAACATCGACGAAAATCTTTTGTACTCCGATGGCTAATGAAAATTCGGACGGGCTTCGGCTTTTCAAAATGTTCCACCGAAAAATAAAAAAAGATCTATACAAGAACTTACACGTTTATTATAAATCTTTTGCCCTGTTTTTATCCATTTTTTAATAATATACAGCGGCATCGCCGCGCTTCATTTCATAGGGCGCTTTTGCACAGGTAAATATTTGGATACGAATCGCGTTCGCGTTTTCAACATATTTTATTTCAGCATACTTTTGAGTGCTCTTGATTTCGACCCGAGCGTGCTGTAATTTTATTTCGCTTTGCATACGAGTAAGTAATATTTAGTCAAATGCCACGTTTTCGTCACACGAGAGCTTCCTCGTTGGCTATGGCCCTTAGGTGTAGTACGGCGTTGTATATCTTACATCGCGGCTTTGCTTATATGGTAATAAGGGCGTGATGAACGCCCTCGACCCCTGAGACTGACAAGGAGAGAAATTTGTAACCGCCATTTGAATCACACCACATCTCGTGAGGATACTGTTCTCGGTTGCCATCCCACTACACAACAACCTCCTATCGCTCCCGACGGAGTGCACGTTCCCAAACTAAAGCGTTGTTCCGTATCCTCAAATTCTACCAAACTCGATGCACACACGTGCCGGTAGTTCTTGACTAATTAAAGTTAATGCAGTGCATGCCGATACGTGCAACAGTCGAGCGGTGATTGTTGTTTACGCCAGTAACTCGAGAATAGAACTTCGACTCTCGCGAGATGTATTTAAGTCTTGTTTGTTAAGAAAATCTTCAAATTCATAATAATTTAATTCATGTAAATCTTTAAAATATCTTCTAAATTGCAGCTCAGCTGAAAATAACAATAATGAAAAGAAATGAGCCCCATTAAGCGAGGTTAGTGCAGATGAGTCGTTTTAATTTCGACTAATTCAATATTGGAATTGCTTTCAATCTTCCCGACGAAAAAGCTCGGAAACTCGGCGCCCCTGGCTTTTCCGTTTTCAGTTTTCCGGTTCGACACCACCCGCAGTTTAATGACAGACCATCGCGGGGCCAGAACACATTCATTAATATATATTAAGTCCCTCTCTACCCGTCATTATCGTATGACCGAATCGTGATTATCAAGTGCAGATTTCTCCGTTTAATTTTATACGGGTAGGCATTGTTTTCGTGTTGAAAGCAAACAACGTATTTGAAATACTTGGCGCTTTCGAGAGCTTTCAATAACGTTTACGCGTTCGTTGCCTGGTCGTTTTCCTCGAACGAGTCACTCAGGAGTGGCTCGTTTTCGTATTTATAACCGCACGGGTCGTACTTGGGTTCAGCTGAACAAGCAGTGCTGAATTGTGGCTAATGGCAAAACATGTATTGTGTTTTGTATGTAATGTATACATATGTGTTCCTATGCAGCGGGGTCAAAGGTTCGCCTGTCCGAATTAGCAACGCTGACTGCGGAAACAATGGGTATGATTTTATGTTGGTTAAAGAAATCAACAATGGTTATTTTCATGGAAAATAAATAATAATCAAACAATCTTGTGGTTTGGTTTTGTGCATATTTTTATACTTGGCTATATTTGCAGCTATTGAAGCAAATCATTTTAACATTCATATATTTTGTTTCGCTCAAACAATACAAAAGACTGAAATTCAAATACGTACCTACTTACGCTTAAATGATTCGGATTATTTCCGAAAATTCCTTTTTCCCGTTAACATTCGTTATGATACTACACATTCGGCAAAAGTATTAGTAAAATCGTTTGAAGGGTTCCATACAACCTTCCTTCTTTCGAGAACTTCTTCGCCGAATATTTTATAAAGTCTGACGTTTTATTAATGAAATACATTCTGAAGATCCAAACTCGTCGACTTGTCACTAAAAAAGGACGAAATTTTTTTTAAAGAAGAGTAAAAATACCGTAAACAATTCAAAACGTGACGTCGTAGTTGGGGGTCGATTTGCCGAAAGCTTCCTTTCCCTCAGATTAATCGCTGAAAGAACAACATCCTTTTTCCACGGGGACGATAAGCCTTGCCTTCCTCGTTTCCGTACTAATTTTGCGTATAATAATCAGAGTCGGCAATCTCGACTCTTGTCTATCCAAAGTTCCTTTATTATTCAAACGAATTCGTTGGCCTCAATTGGTGCATTGTTTCAGTTCAATTTCTTTCGAATCGGACTCGTCCATTTTGTTCAAAATCACCCAATTTAATTTCCATTCGATTCCTCTTTTAAACATCTAACCTAAATCTGACATCTGCTTTTTTTCACGAGTTTTCTTTGAAATTTTCATATTGCGATGACTTCTATTCACTTCTCTTTTGTTGCTCGTTACGTTACATTTCAGCTCCTTGACTGTTGCGATTTTCGAAGCATTTTACAACATCGTTACATTGGCGACAAACCCGTGTGAAAAGGTGATACGAGTTTCAACAACTCGAATGGCACCGATGCATGTGTGCAATACGAATGCACTCGACCGGGAAACTATTTCGAGTTGTTTCTGATTTTACATACATACGTTCACTTTGCGATATCGGGAGAGTAATCTGTCGGCATCTTTCAACTTAAACCGTCTTGTTTTATATTTATGTCCATTGACAAAGTTCGGTTCTTCAATTAAACTTATTAATATTTAAAATTTTCTATTATATTCATTATTATCAGGTGCAATCTAAAATTGCTAGATGAAACTTGTATATCATTCTCTATCAAGTTACATTTTTTTTTTAATATATAAAGAAAAACATTATATTTTTCAATTTTGAGCATCGATAGCACTTAATCTTCAAACAAAACGATTGAACCAACAATGAAAGTCTTTCGATGTTCAATTCGCAACGAATCCGGTTGACTCGGTTAGCACACGAGCGAACCAACGTCACACCATCGGAAGTGTATCCTTTTGCAGGCTAGCTTTTATTTTTACACCTTTTTAAAGTCGCAGCAGGTGTTTTTCCTGGAAAAATTTCCTCTCACTATATACACACGTGGGCCGCGGCACCACAATAACGTTGATTTACGACGCACACCTCTTGCTCGCAGACTCTTGGTGCTTTTTACCATTTTTATTGGGCACCGCTATCTGTCTCTGCAACGTACATACACACAAACGAGGACTTGAAACTTGGAGTGAACTCGAAGAGTGGGCTCCGTCTGAAATGTGTTGCTGAAACTGTGCTACATATTTGAATGCGTTTTGTGAAGCGGCTGAATGCGGTGGAAACTGTATTCTGAGCCGGGAAGTGCGCTTCCGTCCGAAAATGCATTATTCAAATATCTTATATCATTGAAACGTATATTCGTTTAGAGATTCTTGTGTCGAATCTCGTATGATTTATTTGTGTTTTAGTGTCGGAAAATGCATTATTTTAAACCGAATTTTTAAAATATTCAGATTCTGATGTTTTATAATTTATCGCCAATATGGATTTACTTCTTTTGATTCATTTTTTACGAGTGCAATTTAAACTCTATGATTATCCCTAGTTTATTCAAGTCATTGTAATAAGATTATAGTAATACGATTATTCAAAAGTGCCTATCGCGAAAACTATGCATATCTAACCAATAAAAATAAACGAACTAGAAAGTTAGACACCATCAAATTTTATCATCGTCATTAGAAAGTGTATCAGCGAATTTAACACGTCCATTCCGAACTTTCCGACTTTCCCTGGGAAAAATCCACGAAATATTTTCGGGCAAGATTTTTTTTTAATATTTTTCAATGTCTGATGGCCCTTTGCGGATAATTCGGGCATAATTCCGAGTATTGGTTTTCGGATTCAATCAGCCGCGATCGGCATTATAACCGTTACGTTTGATGGCGCTAAGGTCTCTTCGTGCCCTCCTATATATACACTTTTTGCGTCGTCTATGACGATTTGATATCGACGACATAATAAAACTTATCAGCTCGCGAGCTCCGAGCACAACGGCACCCTTCGGAAGGTCGTAAAGTCGAAGAGGTGTCGACGATTTTCAGCTGTAATGTCTCCTCGTTGGGCGATCGAAGGAGAAGCTTTCCTCTTCTTTGCATGTCGGTTCGATTTCGCCGGTGGATCGTAAACGCGGAGGCAATCGTTTCCTCGAAAGCCTAAATACCGCTTTTGTTAAAATATAAAACGGTCTCGCTGCGAAGCTCGACGAACGTTTGAGAATAATTTGCATGATCCGATCGTATTGATCGGGGATTCGATTTGACCAGAGTATTTATTAAAAGCCGACAAGTTTCGAATGGATGGATTTGACGAAATTCGATTATGAAATTGAATATTTTATATTATGTATAGCGTGTTTTTCATTTTATTCATTTATCATGAAAATGAAATAATCTATAGCTAATTTTTATAAAAAGAAATGGTATTCATACAATTACCGCCCTTCATTCTTTTCCTTGATTTATGCGACATAAACTCATCTTAATTTAATTCTTGTAAAAAAATACAAGTCCCAACTGAATCATAAATTCATCCAAAAAAAGATTCTTTGTATTCTAATTCTTTTGAAAAATTAAACATTCATTATGCAATATTTTCAAATCGCCGCTCTCGGATGCGAACAAAAAACTCGTTAGCGCAACGCGGCAATCTCAATATTTATCACATCCAAGCACGAAGGAACTACCCTAATAATATTTCCACATCTAAATCCGGAACACATATCCTCCTTTCGGATACTCCTTTTTATTTATTCGCGGATTTAAAACGGCACGCGTACGCACATATCAATGGCTCGGATTGCGAAAGGGCCGAGCGCTTCGCGGGGTGCCAATACTGCGAGGATTCTCGCCTGTTGCGTGAAAAATAAACGTAAACTTCGCGGCTTTATTGTCTGAAGTTTTATTAGTCCCGGGCATATCCTTGCACGCCGCTTTTATTAAATTATAGTACCTATAAGCCGTTCGCCGTGTGCGCATACGCGGCCCGCTATATGCCAATTTCAAGTTTTGCGCGTTTATTCGACTTTGTTGTTTATTTGTGGCAATTCCGCTAGTTTTGTCGTGTCGTAAAAATTCGAACGCGTCACTGTTATCGTATAATTCAATTGGATTTTTTTTTCGTTTGTGGATGTTTTTTTTTGTTCTAGTTGAGGTTGCGTGTGTGTAGTTTTGTAAATATGGGAACGAATGGTTTTTGTTTTGTGCAACTTTTCGCTATTGAAATACGATTGATAAAAATTGTTGTTTGAAAATATGAATTAATTTTAGTACAATGGTTCACTCTTATCGAAGTTAAACAATAAAAACAGGCAGTTCTCGGCTTACGATGGAGATACGTTCCTGAACTTCGGTCGTAAGTCGGTTAGGTTAGGTCACAGGTTCACACACATACGCTCATGTGTGTGTTGACCCTAGTAGTAGTACGTGTAACCTAGTACCAAACTAACCTAACTTAACCTAACCTGCCTACACCTAACATATAAATATTATTATAAATTGAAATCAAAAGAGGGTTCATAGTCAAAGAAATACAACAGATAACCATAACAAAGAAAAAATTAGTCGATCTTTCAATGAAATTTTAAAAGCCTTACCCTGCAGCGATCATTCATATTGAATGCATTCGACAACGATTCAAATGGAAACCATTTCACAAAATCCCTTTGTGATTCGCACCACCCTCTCCCATTATAATACATAAAAGTCCATCACTACAAAAATGCACGAGAAACACGAACTCCCTTCACACACTCGACCCAACACAAAAACACAAGATAACCGTAAATAACGCCCCGAGCCGAATGAAACGGACGTACAAACACGTGAGCTGAAAACCACGTACACACACACATTCTTTGTGCATACGAAAAGCGCTTGCAGCATCCGCAGATCGGAAGTCCGAGATAAGCACCTCCGAGCACACTCGAAATCCGACACGTCCAAAGCTAGCACACGGCACACTTACATTATCGGCATTCGGTATCGGCTGCTGCGGACCATTTCGCTAATTGCACGCGCCAAAGCGTACGTAATTAACCGCCGAGGGGTCGACGGTTGCTTTTTGCCGGGCGTGTTCTTCGTGAGAAAGCGAGTCCCTGCCGAATCTCGGAGTCGTCACGTCCTCGGGAAGAGGGAAGGATCGAACTGCGAAGGAGCCGAGAGGATCTCGGGGACTTAATGTAGCGCGCCTGATGGCTCTATGGAGCTGTCGTTGGCTTGCGGGAGGAATGGTTCTATTCTCGTGGCCGGAACGGTCGTGGTTTTGGCGCTGTTCGTTTTGTGCACTTCGGCGGTGGATTTATGTGTTCGTGATGTTTACTTTTGTGTGTGTGTGTGTGTGTGTGCACTTTCGTGGCCGATGACCCGTTTACGTGTCATGAAAATTTTTGTGCAAATATTTGATGGCACTTATGTGTCACGATCGCCCAATGGCTATTATCCGCTAATACTTTATATGTGTTCGGGCACATATACAGTATTAGCAGATAATAGCCGCTGGCCGATCGTGCAATATACATATGTAACAGTTTGAGTGCCTACTTCGTTTATGCACGAACAAACTAGTCTGTTTATACACCTTGTAACAGCTCTAGTCCAATTGTTAATGTGATACGAAAATTGTAGTTGTTTGCACTCAGATAACGCTCTAATGCTAAATATTAATAAGGTGGAAATTAGTATGACAACTAATGGTCGAGAAATATACCTAGTGTCTACATGTCATGTCAGTTTGAACTTCGAGAGTTTGTTTTGAACACGTTTTCACAACTCAAGCTAAACCGCTAACCTAACCTAACCCAAGTATGATACTTATGACGTCTGTTTAGTTTAGACGCAATTTTCCGTATGTAAATTTGACAGTTGACATTCAAACTAAAATTGATAGTTTGGGTATACCCAATCTAGTATTGGTGTAAACAAACAAAAGTTTACACTTGAACTGTGACATATATATGTGTCATCGGCCATCTGTGCAAAAAAATTTCATGACACGTATACGGGTCACCGGCCACGAAAGTGTGTTCGTTTATTTTTACAATGTAATGGTTTTCATTTCTATGAAGGTATTTAATAGTTTTTGGTTTGCGTATTGTTATATGAATGTAAAGATTGGTTTTCGGCGCGTCACTAGATTATGCGTGTGATTTAACAGGGTAAAATTTTTGTTTAATTATTCAACGTGGTTTTTGAGCGTGCTTGTAATTTAATATTATATCTTTACATTCGTGGATTTTGTACTTATCGCTCATAATAAAACATAATACTATCTCGAATAATGTACACTGTAAATTTTCCATGAGAATTTAATCAACTGAATTACATTGTTTTCACTATAATATCAAGAGGGATATGAAAGAATCTTTCATACAGTTACGAATTATTAATTAGTATAATTCAGTTTTCTCACCGTTCGCAAAATCCTAAAACAACTCACATCAACTGAAATTTCATATTTTATTTCGTCCCTGTTTGGCCGTGTACGATTTTAACAAATTACGCCATCCTCAAACGACGTCGGTTTTACATATAAATACGGCATAATCCAAACTGGCGATGCGACCGCTTCTCGTATTATATATCCATATGTAAACTTATTTATGCATTCGGTTCGTATGCAATCGGATTAAAGTCCTTCCTGTGCATGTCTCTATTATAAACACACGCGCATATGTTCTATCAGTGTCCATACGTTCAGGCTTTCCGAGATTTCGACTGGCTCCAAACGAACTGTCCCAGTACCCATTATTTATTCCCAAGACGTTGAATCGCACTATTTGATATTTGCTTTTATCGAAAAATACATTTTATTGATGTTTAAATGAATCTTATGAAATTTGAACACCAATAACCATCCGTTGTTATCAAATGATCGATTAGGACCGATACGTTCAACAATGCTAAAATATTGACCATTTATAATAGTGCATATATAATTTGTGTAATTGGATCGATCATTTTATCTTTCCAAGTTGTTTGAATAAAATATAATATAAATTGATACGTTTGGTACACAGCGAAGTAGCGATAGGAGCAGATGTACACGTTGCACGGTTTTTCTCGCCATTCGATTCGATTCTTGTTAGTTAGCACGTGTTTCGCTTCTATTTTTACCGATCGGTATGTACGATTTTATACTGGCCGTGCATTTCCGACGTGTCGAGTGCACGAGCTGCACTTGCACCGGATGACTGCGGTAATAACACGCCCCCGCCTATAGACAATAATATATATTTTTACATTGTACATGCTTCCTGTTTATCTCGTGCACATGCAGATTTCACGCTTTAACCGTTCACTTTTTTTTTACTGTTTCAGATTGCCGATTGACCTTTTCGTCTCGGACGACGGGTGAGTTTTTCTTTTAAAAAAAAAATTTTTTTTCGACGAATATTTTATTCAAAGTACGTTTCTTTCGCTCGTACACCATTTCGGCGCTTCACCATTTTTCTTTGTTTCGTGTCATCCACATCATTCATCCAGTTCATCTTTTTTTTCCCGTCTCCTCTGGGATGCCGTCTTGTTACGAAATCTTCGAAACTCGTGTTCACGTCTACATATTATGATTCATGCTAAATATGAGAATTTTTCAGCTGTCTTATATTGTATATATTTTTCGTCCTTAGTCTCTTCCGCAAATCGCCGAGTTGGCGTATCTTCGACGGCACTCGATATAAGTCGGAGCAATTTACTCAGTTATGATTTATTCGAAGCATATCCGATATCTCGAGACCGTTATCTTTTCCCTCTAAGGGATACAGTGTCATTTTTTAGACTCGTTAAAAACTCCCACTTATTGTGCAGTATGCATAAATAATGTTCCGTCAAACTTATAACGATTTGCATCGTTATCACATGTAGATAAAAATAAACATTTGTCCGTGACGTAAATACCATATTTCAATCTGCGCTATTTCATTTACATTATCTTTTTTACTATTTAATTTAGTGTCGTTTTATTGCTTTTGCGATTAGAACTTCAGATTCTTCCACTCACACATACCACCTATGCCGCGGAGATTAAATTTTCAATATAGAGACGGTATTGTAACGTCATTGAAATTCAAATGTGCAAACATACATGAAAAAATCGTATAATTCTCCACACGTTACTCCATACGTATACGTCACTAAAAGTACGTAAACTTCCCGCCTTTGTGTATTATAAGCGAGTTTGTTTTTATGGATTTTCTTGGCGGTTCGCGTGCTGCGTACTGTTTTATTAAAGATCAATTTTGACGTGTAGTTTTGTTTCGCAAACCTCACTCTCTCCTTTATTTTTTTTTTATTTTTCATTTCGGCGTCATTATTTTTTCCGTCGATTTATATTTTTTTTCTTTCCCTTTTCCCTTCGGCACGTGGAATATTTGAAAATTCGAATTCCGCCGCTGAAAAATTCAATTAAACCGTCCCATTATTCGTCCGCTAATTGGCGAAAATATAAAATCGATAGGCCGAACAACATGCGATCGTCGGCACGAGTTTCGCTTTTATTATCCTCTAAATTATTTTTTCTAGTTGCTTTAATATTTTTTATAGTTTACGTCGCTCGATAGTAAATATTTCAGTATGCGTTTGATATATTACACTACTTTTTTTTTTCGTTTCTGCCTATGATTTTGTCGTGAATTATTGAATCGGATTACTCAAGTTCTGAACATTTTCCGAAGTTTTTTATGTCAGTTTTCATTTTTATCATGGTGACGAAACGTCAAAAAGTTCATGTTGTATTTATAATAAAATATATTTGAAAGAAAAACTTTATTTAGTCAAGAGTAATATATTTTTTCACAAATCACCATAAGTTCACGGACCACGGCTTAAAAATTGCTGATTTCGCAGCTTTCTTTTCGGAAATCCGTTTTTTTTTTCCTTTCCGTCGAAATCCTCTTATGATCTTCAATACCTTTATTGAATATTTTCCATACGCATTATGCAAAGTAACCTTTTTAAAATTGGCGGATCGTTTCTTTTTTTAAGCGGTATTTCATCTACTTCGCATTGATTATGCCTAACGAGTAGCATCGACAATGCACAATTTTATTTAAACTCGAAATTGTAATTCCATTATTTTTTCAGTTGAACCACGTATTTCATTAATATACATGACATCGATGAAATTTAAACGTTCGCGTGTATATTTTTTGCAATTTTGAAAAAAAATGTTTAGGAATTCTATAAAATTTTGTGAGAATCTTTTCATTATTTGTTTAATATGGTACAATAGAAGTATAAACAATATGAATAACAATAATTTGTATGAAAAACATTATATTATCAAGACATTGTCTAGGAACATTCTCAATGAGACTTAACATTAGATCTGAAACTACTAACCAAAACATTATCTAGAAGCAATAACTCGCTTTCACCGCGCCCATTTTCTTTGTTAACCAACACGGACAAAGACCGTCAAGTCACGCCTCGCCAAGGATCCGAACCATGGACTCCACCACTTTCGGCAAGATGGAGATCTTCCAACACGAACAGTATCAAGAGACCGACGACGTCCCGCAGACATGACCCAAAGAACGGACCGCAATTGTTTCTGGCCTTATCTCGGCTCGGACCCGGAGGCACGTACGTGCTCTGAAATATTGCAACGTGCATTCTGCACTCGCGAATGTACTTTATATATTACAATATTACGTGTGTGTGTGTATTTGCTGGCGTATCTTGCCCCTTCTGGGGAATCGGCTGGAATCTGGAGAAAACGGCCCGTAAACGGTTCGTTGGAGCCGCATAAAACGTTATCGATGTATATTTAACGACTTGGCGCATTACTGTTGCATTGGATTCTTCGATGGCCGTTGTTGTTGATGTTTTGCGTTTGTTGAACGTGATAGGTTTGCTTCTCTAATACGAAGATTATGTTTATGTTAGAGAATGAGATACAAATCATTTGCTGAGACTCTTAACTCTTTACGCGGTCTAGAAATAAGTGTTTAAAGAAAAATAACCGATTTTTTACACTATTTTTTCACTTTAACACGGTAT
Source organism: Hydropsyche betteni (assembly GCA_028571205.2). NCBI lineage: Eukaryota > Metazoa > Arthropoda > Insecta > Trichoptera > Hydropsychidae > Hydropsyche > Hydropsyche betteni. The sequence goes on along the minus strand of JAOXNN020000053.1, from coordinate 1,883,361 downwards.
AAAAAAATATTGAAAAAATATGTTTTATTATATTATGCCACAATAATGTGATGTGATGATTACTAGGCTAGTATACAACAAAAAAATCGATGTTTTTTGATAATTTCATATGGTGAAATTTTTCCATATTACACACTTTTTATTTTTTATAAAGTATATTTGGATCGAAGTTTCATCCAAATATATTGATAGAATCTATCTCCAATTTTTATATGGTCACCATACATATTTTTTACGCAATAGTCTCTGGAATGTATCCCTCGTGTAAAAAGAAGATTGAATGTATTACATATTCTAAAATATATATTTTTTTGTAATATACAACATTTACTAAATTTTTTTTTTTCAATTAATAAATCGCGCTTTTACTGTGAAAGTTTATTTTTCTTCATTTCAATTTCACTTATCGTCGCATCGAACGAAGGCTTTGCTTAATAATCTAGCACGTACGTTACGTACACGTAATGTACACGAAATTCGTTTCATGGAAGTTTCGTGTCGTGTATTTTCGACGACCACTCGCCTGTACGTACGGCACAGTATGCTATTTACGATTTGATCTAACTTAAATTTCGCCCGAAAGCTCATTGAAAATGTGCACATATACGAAATTTATGCGCGGACGTCGTCTCGTAAATTTGGCGTATTTTCCGACACACGTGAAACAGTGAAAACGCGCCGTTTTTCAGGGCTCGTAACTTTCGGAACTTTATGTGTTATCGGGCTCGAACTCAAAGGGACCCAGCAATCAAATGTTCACCTCTCGGAAACCCTTCTCTAATATTGAGATTGGGTTAAATTGGCGATCGTTTTGATTCGTTGTTTGCGAAAGAAATCGAGTTGTAGTCGGTGAACTTCGAGTTCAGTATGCTATATTTCAATATAAATTTGTGTTAGTTTTTTTTATTATATTAAAAAAATATTTAATGAAAGTGTACCATGGTTTAAAATCGATATACATGTACTTTTAATTAGTTTGTTTTTTTAATAAAATATGAAAATTTGTTTATACAATTTTTCAACGCTTTCATATCTTCGACCTAAATCAAACCAATCTTATTTTTATTTTTCATAGAAAAACACATAGTTAAACTTCTAATCGAGAAACGAATATACAAGATTAGCTCCTCTCACCCGCGACCCGTTATTAATTTCTTCGAGGATTCGCAGATCGATTTCTCCGATAAAGCGCTCGCCTTGCACGAAATCCTCCTACCGTATTTAATAACGGGGCGAATGGATTATCTAAAACGGGAAGTGTTCCTTCAGATATATTACCCCACCGTCCGCATTATTATTATTTCAATACACGCTTCATTTTGTGCAAACATCTTTCGTCGATCGCGATAACACGCGCTCATTGTGTTATTGCGGACTATCTATCGATCGCGAGTGGTCTCCTCCTACTGACGATGACTTATTTACGGTTCGATTCTTGTGTTGGTTTTTCGTTGTTCCTCACGTCCGTTTGTTGTTGGATATGGTTTATGTTAATAATTGAGCTCGCGTTCCGTTTCCTTTGTGTGTTTCCGCATTATTATTATAATTTGCGGTATCGATTTGCTGGCGCCGGGGCAATTTGAATAATTAAAATGCGCAGTATATGTTTTTTGTGTTCGCATTTCGTTTAGTATTAAGTTTTTTTTTATTTGATTTTTTCAAAAGATGTGGTTTAGCTGGGCATTGAAAATCTCGTATTGAGTATGACTTTATATGTGCAAAAAATTTGCGCGATATTATATGAGCATTAAAAATTGTGAAATGAAAAATAGAAAATATAGTTTGTGCATTAAAATGACCGAGAGTTGTCAACGTCCCCAGAGTAAATTTTTCCTTTATAAACAATTCAATACAACTCTTAACGTTTTTTTTGTTAAAAATTAAATTTTAATCACATTTTAACAATTTGTTTCAATTTTATTCTATTATGAAAATTATGAATAATGGTCGTGCAATTAGTATTTCACCCTGTTCACATTTGCGGCGTTACGGATCTTTTATTTATACTCGTTCTAATGCACGTTTTATTCTTTTTTAGGTACAGATATTTTTTCAACGATCAAAATAGTTTTTCGAATGCACACTTACTTTATTAAATGTACGTTCAAACCGTCTCAATTTTTTTAATTTATATATAAACTGAAAATAAGTAATCGAAAGAGTCAATCGAACTGTTACAAATGAGTGCCTTTTTAAAAATTCCGTTTTTATTTTGAATCCTTTCTTCACAAATACGCAGAGACGGATGAGATTTTCTTTTTTGCCTCGTCTTTGGTATTCAATTTACACCGCAATGTAAATGCTAATTTCGAATCGATTCGTGTTTCTTTTCGAGACGTACCCTCATGCGCGCAACCGTGCAATTTTCCAAAGAGCATAACGATAATAACAGACGGGGAAAAAGGGAAGAAGCGGAAAAACGTATCGTCGAAAAATATGACAATCTCCTTTGACGTCGTTCACCTTCCGAGCGAGTTCATTAATCACGGGACGTAGGGGGAACAAAATTGCCGAGATCTTCCCGAAATCATTACGACGATCTTTTCGACGCGGAAAAATTCAAAAATTCAGAATTCGATTCGAATTCAATTTCGGATATGATGCACAATGCGCGGCTCGTTAATATTTAACCACCCCCATAACTAAAGACGTGGATTCGAATTAATGTCATCGAGCCCATTCCCCTAGAATGTCCTTATTCATAATGCATACTGTGTCCCTTCATTCGGGGCACTTGGCCCTTGTTTGTTCGCGTCCTGCGTTGTTCCGTGCGTACATAATGGCCCGGTTGTTCCGCGAACTCGATACAAAAGTGAGCCCAATATTGACATTGTCGCGTGAATTATTTAACTTTAATTCCGGCCTAGGCGGCGTTTCCGTCATTGTTCGCCGCCATGTCGAAAATGGCGAATTTCGCGGATTAAACTGCGAACGGTTTAATTGGCGAAGTGTCTGCCGCCATTGTTGTCCGACGTGAAAATCGTGCCTCTTTTGTTTTAGTGGCAATCGGCGAAATATCGAAGTTGGGCCGTTTCGAAATTTACTCTCGAATCGTTTCGGCCGTTATGCTTTTATTATTTTCTCGGTAATTGATGCTCGAATTTGCATGGACTGCTGGGAGATGAATTTAATAGATCTTTTATTTATCTTTTCATTATCTCGTCGCTCTCGGTTGTTATATTGTTTTTATGCTTAATTTTTCAATTAGACCGCAGTCGCAGTCTAACGAAACTTTTGATATTAATCCGTTTATTCGTTGGATGTTATATTTTAATACCCGCAGATGCTCAATTGTTTCATTTTATATTGACAGTGAAGATTACTATACAAGAAATTTATTATAATGACACTAAATTCTTATATTGCAATTCCGTACGAAACTTAATATCAAAAATAACTTTTCTATATACACTACCGATAAAAATATATTTACCCGCCCATATTTTTTTCTGATTTATCATTTAAAACAATTTATAAATTATAAATAATATCATTCTAAATATATTTTAATAAATTAACAAAATCGATAGTGACAAAAAATATTTTTAAAACTAAAACTATAGAAAACATACATACTTTTGTTTCATGCGATATTTTTCGTTTCAGTCAATCGAATTCTATTTAATATATCCCAAATCTATTATATTATTATAATAAACCTTTTAAATAAATCGCAAATATAGTTCAATTTTGTATTCAATTCCTAGGGTGGGAAAAAATATAAAATCGGTAGTGTGTCGCAGTCCATATAAAATATATTATTAATCCATTAATAATATATTTGGCTCAACCCAACTCAAAACAACTGAAATTGATGAAAAAAACCTAACCTTATCTAAATCAACCCCCAACAATGAGTATTTATGACAGACCCAAATATGCACAGACTGAAATACACTTGGACTGTGACATACATACATTATTCCGAATTTAAGCGTTTTAAAAAATAAAATAGCGTTTTTTTCATTACATTTGTATGAAAAAAAATCCGATCCAATTAACGACGGATCTCGTAAATGGGTATCCTTCGAAAGGACCCGCTAGTTAAAAGCGTCCATCGTCATCTCGAGCAGTGCGGGTTAACGTTGTAAATCGCGTGTGCCACAGTCGCGTTTTGAAATTAGGGTTTCATCCCCGGCCGTCTCGTAATAGCGTAAACCCTTCTCTCATGATCATTTATTCAGATTTCAATCCGCGAATGTCTTTTCGGCGGGGCAGTAAAAGCGGGCCGCCTTCACTTTTAAATGGGACCGACTATTTTACGGCCCCGAAAAGTTAAAGCCTTTTAATAAAACTCGCGCCAAATTGACCATAAAACATCTTCGGGGCGGATGGCTGCGCTTAACTCCACCAGTTTGCTGGATTTTTTTTTTTTGCATTTTGACACTTATTTTGAACGATTTCATATACGTTTCAGGAATATTTTGATTATATTTATATATAAATCAGATTTATAGAATTAATGGGAAGTTGTGTCTTGGAAAAATCAACAGAGAAGCGTTTCCGTACGTGTTTTAAATATGAATCGGTTCAACTGACGCGGTTAAAGTTGAACTCGCCACGTCTGCCGTTTGCCAACGGGCGAATTCTCCGGTTAATTTTTAGCACGTACACAAACTTTTTGATCGTTCGATTACCGCGAGAACGATGTTTTAATAATTCGCCATGGCTAAAATTCATACTCGGATGCAAACTCGATCAGACCGCGTTAATTATCCCGTTTGTTGTTGCGCGAAACTTCAGCGAGTTTTCGCGCTGGCCAAGATTGGCATTTGAATAATTACGACTTAACTGCTCGACGATGCAAATAATAATAAGGCGAAGGTTGCGGCAGTGAAAGAAAAAAAATGAAAATAAATAAGGCATTTGGAGCGAAGTTCGGCAGTTCGTTAGGAGTTTTTCAATTTGAATACATCAAAATATATATTTTCGGCGACGCATATTGCGCGCTCGAAAATCGAGAGATCGAAATCGTATTTTTATAGTTGAGAGAATATTTTTGTTTAATTTGAATATTTAAATGGTGGAGTGAGGGTTTTTCTTTAATTTCGTTTCGAAACTACATCGAAACAATTTTAAATCTTACGATGGTCTTAACAAATGCCGTGATTTTAAAGGAAAATTTTCAAATTACTACGACAAAGTTGTTTTAATCTAGATAGAAATTCTAAATCAATTTCTTTTGAATTATGCAGAATTTCATATTATCATTCTTCGGTCTTTGATCTATTATATTATATTTTTGAATATCAAAATGATATTAATTTTCAATCAACATTTTTACTATTTAAAAAAGAACAATAAACGTACTTTAATACATGAGAAAATCGTCAAAATCCAATTAAAGGCAACTCCCACAGTGGTAGAATCGGCAGCTTCAGAAGCAGCGCAGCAGCTGCAGAGCGAGCGTCTGCCGCGACGTCACTATATGAAAGTTTCATGAGTAAATTCATTTACTCGAAGTTTAAACAATTTCGCCGAGAACGAGGCCCTCCGGATGATTTAAATTCTGAGCGACGGATAGCTGCCGGCTCTCAGAGAGAGAGAAGATTCTCGACGAAGGAGTCTGCGGCAGTAGGTATGCGAAGAAAATCCACTCATCCGTTTCGCAAGAGAAGATTTTCGAAACGCGAAACTAAGCCAATAACCGTGCATTTCTGGCATGCCGATGAGAAATTTCCATACAACAAAAGTCTTATAATTATTTTCAAAACATTTCATAGATCAAGAGTCGATTTTTTATAAAACCTATCATGTAACACGAGCAATAAACTCAAATCATAATTGATTCCGTGTAGTAAAACCCACCAGAGGGCCATTACGTTTTTTTCGCGCACCGTATTTGCGCCTCCGAAAAAAATCTCTTAGCCCCCGCGGCGACAAGGCAATTGTTGAAAGCAATAAATTTTCCGGTCATATGTTATATTGCGGTCATATTTCGGTCGCGATATGCGCGTTATCCTTAAATTTGTGTCGTCGGTCGACAAATGAAATCGTCTCGCGCTTTATCGCCGCCACAACACCATATCCTGGAGAACGAGTGAGAAATGCTGATTTATTCCCGGGGGAATCTCTCGAATCTGTTGTTGATGTCGGACCGGCAACGCGATGGCCCTTATTTTACTACTCGCGGGACATTAAAAGCCTTCCGAGGTTATTTATTTTTATTATGGGTTATAAAGCGCGTACATGCGGAATTTCAGGCGCTTCGGGTATCGCGAAGGCATAAGCCTCATAATGCGACCGTAAGCTGTGAATAATGCGAAATCGTATAATACTTTATGCCGCGTATGATATTTGTGTATCTGTCGCCTTCACGTTGATATGGGGCACGTAAAGGATCTGTCCCTTTTTGCTCGGTTTTTGTTTTCTTGTGCTTTATTTTCGTTTCGTAAGTCATCGATACCGCGCCACCGCTCGGCTTCGAAGCCTATTTTTTATGGATCAACGTGCCACAAAATATATTGAGAAAAATTGTTTCAATCCTCAATCAAATCCCAGGTGTCTTCGTAGCCGACCCGTAGAAATGGAGCGATAAGCGCGGTTCGGCGAACGCGACGTAAATATTTGGAAAATACGCTAAAAGCCGAATTCTTTCGTCGTCATCTTGTTATATAATTCGAATCGCGTGTGTTTCGACGATTTGTAGAATCAGCTTTTTTCGTATATTGTAAATAGAATGGAAAACTTCGGTTTCGAGTTTCGTATTTCGTCGCGTTGTAATTGTTGAAATATACTGTACGCACAAACTTCGAATGTACGTTTGAAATTAAATTCATAGTATTTATAATTCATTCGTATTCACATTTCGCATTCATTATAATTTTCTTCGTAACGAAAGTCTCGCTTACATTTTCAGAGAATACATAATATTCGTCACGAAACCTTTCCGACGTAAATTTTCAACTTCCGACAAATTAATTCGAACAATTAATTATTATTTTTCCACAACGCCAAACTCGCAACTACACCATAACACCCACAGCGAACAATTCCGCACAAAAATGCGATCCTCGACGGAAAGAAGCCATTGTGTATGGCTAGTTGAACAGCGGCCGCCCATAACGAGTACACCGACGGTGAGTGGTCCTCTGTTCCTTTTCCGTTTTAATTAGCCATAATTACCGCCGTTGCATGCCTCGGTTCTGAAGATATCTCCCCTGTCGAACGAACCTCCCGAAAACAAAATAGAGCAATCAATTTCGCACAGTTCCCGGCCATTGTTCCGTTATTCGAGTTCTCGGATTCTTCCAACAGCCGGGCACGAAACTTGCGCATTGTCTATCGCTGCTTCTGCTTCTTCTTCTTCTTCTACTACTTCTACTTCTTGCGTTTGCTCGTTCGAGTGTTCTAGTTTTATTCTCAGCTAATGGCGTATTGTGCTAACTATTATATCCTGCCGTAGTGTTCGCTCGATAATTGCTTAGGATTATTAATAAGGTGCTGCTTGTGCGAGGTGAGAATTTTCCGAAACTGGGCGTCACTGTTGAAACTTTCTTAAAGTCACTCCAAGTTATAATACTTAAGAGATTTGAATAATTTTTCGGATCTCATATGAATTTAATCAAGCTATAGAACAGGCATCGGCAACCTTTTTCGGCTGTAGGTTAGAAGTAACCAAAATATAACTCTTATGAAATATTTTGGGTCAGAAGTTATATTTTAAAACCGTTATTAGTAAATAAAATTATAATTTTACTAAGAAAATAATTAATAATTAATTCAGTGGGTCACTTGGAATTGTTAAATGAGCCAGTCAGTGATCCACGGGTCATAGGTTCCCGATGACTACTATAAAATTTAAAAAAAATATATTTTTAGAAAATCTCGATTTGTTGTTTTCAGTATTTGCATCAGCGCTGCATAAATATTATTTTTTCGCTTATCTCGGAAATATTACGGTACACAAAAGCCTCGTTTCGTAATCTTCAGCTGCAACGGCCAAGCTTTAGCGTAAACAACTTGTACGCGCGCCCAGACGAAAAATCGCCGTAATTTGCTCCAAATTTTCTTTGCTGAAAAAATTCACAGTATAATTTTTCCAAGCTCACCTGAAAAGCTCATAACGTCAGTCTATACAATATTTGACTGTGTTCCGTTGAGTTATGCTTTGGCTGCGAATAATCGGGCGGTGTTTTGAAGGTGTTTATTAGTATTCTGGGGACGGGGCCCGTTTTAACACGTTTACGTTAATTTCATCTGACTCGAATTTCCGCCTTGTTTGTGTGAAAAATTACCAAAAATATTAATTGGAACTGGGGCAGTCGGAATTCGTGCGATAAGAGTGACGACTTGCATAGCTGAATTTAATAAAACACCGTCTTGCAACGTTGCGAGAATTCTTAAATTAGAACGGGTTTACGTGGTCTCATCATTCTAGGAAATTAAAGTACAAAAAAAAACTTATTAATATTTAAATTTCATTTCAAAATTTCTAACTAAATCAATATAGTAACTCGGATCATTGAATATATTGTATTTATCGTTTATACGTCTTCATCCGTCTACAGTTTGATTGTCAATTCGTCAATAACCGGGTTTAAAACATCAACGACGGCCTCGTTGTAGATTCCTATATAGGACACAGCCTCCGCCCACTTCGAATCCCCATATGATGGATGCCATTCGCTGACAATGGTCGGATATGAAATTTCCTATGGGGGTCGTTCCCACACCCCGAACACGCAGCTTCTAACACGGCCCACCACACCGTCGTTCGCAGAGTTTCCCCATTGTTTTCGGCCCGTAAATGTTTAAACGGCAAACACATCAACTATTCATATCAGATCGAATAGTGTACGGCCCGTGCAAAAAGCTTGAGTGGCCGTTGTCGGGAATTTCGGACGGATCGAGCGACGTGTCGTTGCAAAACACATATTATATTACTTTGTGTTTTGTTTTTTTATTCGTCTTTTAGTTGAGATTAATTAAAGTGAGTTCGTGTCAAGGTGCGGGTTGGACAAAGTTGTGAACGATCTCGTTACTGTGTCGTTTTCGTGGATTTTCATGTCGTAATCGTATACGGTGTTGTCGAAGTTGGTGCGTCCTGCTGCAAGTAATTCTGCTTTAACGCGATTATTCTACGTGCCGAAATGTTGTTATATTATATTATTCATCAAACTCGTGCATACTTAAAAGCTTAGGCGCGGATCTTTAACCTCGTGGCGACTGAGGGTTTTTAAATATTTTTCATTTGGAAATGATCCATTCAAATGCTGTAAGTTATATCGATTCTTCGTAATAATAGTATATTTTTCATTGAAATCAATCCATAAAAGTAATTTCGTTCATAGCATCATTACTCATTAGTTTAATAATCAGTTAACCGACCTGACATTTTTGCATAAAAAATTAATTCGCGAATCGTGTCTAAAAACCATTTCTTATTCCGTATCATTTATTTTTGCTTTGTTTTCAACAAATTTAGCCGTTTAATGAATGCAATAATAAAACTTATACTCACTTTATAAATTTCTCAGCGCAGAAAAAAAAAGTATCGTATAACCTTTGAACTCCGTTTCGCACACGCGAAGGTTAAGGACTCCAAACACCGCGCGACCGAACCGAATCATTTTTCAACCGCTCAACAAAACTTAATTCAATAACAGCAAAACGCGAACATTACACAAAATCCGGAACAATCGCCACCCACGGCGATGAATTACCGCCGTACGAACGTACACAAAACTGATCCGAATTGAAACGGGACCACCATATGCATACAATGGGATCCAATTCGGAGCCGTTGGCATTATTCATGCGATCTTCCACCTGGTCGTGTCGCTTTCGGAAGTGGCACTCTCGGAAAACTGAGAGCGAAGCAGCCTTTGTGCGAAAGATTCCACCTTTTGGATAACAAACTGCATTTCGCAGCGTGTGTGTTGCCGAGGAACGGATGGGTGAGCGGGAATAACAATCGAGGACGTTCCTCCGTATTTTGTCCTTTGTCGAGGTGATTAGGTTTGTGGTTTTCGGTTTTGGATGGTGGCTTGGGATGGTGTTTGTGTGCGTGTAAACTGTTTATCGATTGATTGATGGTCGGGTATGATTTTAGTTTAATGGTTGGCTGGTTGACGTTGAGTGAATGATACACGGACGATTGAGGGACTTAATTAAGAAAATGGTGTTCGTGTTAGTTTTCTGCTTAGTAATTATTTTTGAAATGCTGTTCTATGTTCGTATATTATTAATTTTCATTGAAATTTTCAATTATGTTGAATTGAAACGATTAGAAGATTAAATATTTGCATATGTTATGAATCATACATTTTTACGATTTTCATATATACATAGTTTATCTTTAGTCATTGATAATATTCATTCTATTAATTTCATATTTGCAAGGGAAACAATCAAATCATAAACACGCACGTCGTTTTTCAGGAAATCCATCGGTTCAATCATCAAACTAAATTCTTAGAACGCACACAAAATGATCACAGTTCACATTGAAGACAATCGAATGAATATCGCGACAAACGCACTGTTCCGCCAAAACACAGATAACACTTCGAACCGTTTCCGCAAACGAACAACTCCGTCACGGAAAAACGGAATGAATCAAGCGGAAAAGACGCAGCAAACGTATTCTCGTCTCGAATCGGGCTTTAAATGAAAAAATATTGCCCCGTTTATTAACGGCCATCCGTCAAAGCGGGTCGTTCGTCGCTTTAATTCCGGCCAATTTTTCCCGGTTTTCCCGCGGGGCGTTAATTATGCGTACAGGTGGCGCCCGCGCGTGACAAATGGGGGCGCAGACCCCGCGCCCCCGTCCCAGGGGCTCGGCCCCCTACGATCCACATTTTTTCGCATTTTTTTTGACCCTCATTCTCTTTTCTATGACCCAGATCGTGACGTTGTGCTAGTAGTGCTGTCGTAGGTTTTTTATTGTTGTTTTGTCATATGTTGAAATATCAATTGATTGTTCTACATTCATTTGATAAAAAATATTTATTAATTTTCTTCATAAACGTATCATTGATCAAATATTCTAAGATGATTTTTTGGGAATTTTCATTTCGGTTTGATTATCTCATCGTAAAATCAAAACAATCTTTTGAAACTATAATATAACTTGTAATGAAATATGGTTCTTTGAAAATTTTCGCCGAGTCAATACTCGTCAACTCGTGCGGAATAAATAATTTTTGCTTTCCAAGCATAGAACAATCAACGTTGTAAATTAATGTATTTCTACGTTGAACGTATCAAATATCGACATAACAAAGGCCGCGTGTACATGAAATTGACTCGTCGCCGCCTATAACAACAATCGATACAATCAATCAAGAATTGCTTGACACGACCGGAACCTCCATCAACCCATTTCACCGCAAACACACGTCGGGAGCCGTATCAATTTCCACGAGACGTCCAACTTTCCAGAAGGTCACGACGAAAATTTTCCAGCCTGTGCCGCCTTAATGAAATGCATTCGATCTTATTTGTCGGTTGGCTGCGGGATCGTGACTTATCTCAACCGCGGGAGATTCGAGGGATCAAAGTACCGTCCCTTCGTAATGAAGGGACTCCTCAAGATCGGCCAGTGGTGCTTTTCACCGCTGCTTCTGCTGCACCGCAAATTGGGCCTGCTGCTTCAATTTTTAATGAAGGCAGTGGCAGATTGCGGACCGCGATACGGAATCGTGTTTGTCTGTGAGATTCAACCCCTTCCTGGTTAGACGTTGACGGCCCCTATGAATAATGCACGGCGGAAAATGAGCCAATCTCGACTAAATTGTATTGGGCGAACGTCTTTAATCTCGCTTGACGATCGCACTCGAAAAAGTTGTATGAATAAATAGGCGACTGTACTTCTTGCTGAGTTTAGCGAATTTTGTCTATCGTGGTATTTTGTTTTATACTGTGTATTATATATAGCTTGATCTTGGATGTATATTGAATGTCAACATACCGCAAAACGACTAAACACCAGATGCTTTGAGCGTTTACAACAGGCTCAATCAAGACTGATAATTTCACTTTTTGCGTTCGCGTGAAGCGTTTAATTCAAAGTTTATTCTGTCGCAAAATGTATTAACAGCTGGTGAATTTCTCGTTAGGCGAAACAGTTGCGCGTACTACGTACAGCGTAAGTTTAATTTTATTAACGCGATAAAATGTACGACGCCGTATAAGTTACAACGTTTGTAGTAAATACGATGGCGAATCGTAGAAACGTACATAAAAACGAGCGACCAGGCTTTAGGATCTCTACAAGAAAAAAATACAGAAAAAGATAAAAAATACGTAAAGAGCCTAGACTAGCAGTACGAAAAGTCAAAAGCCATGTGCCGAAAAAATAGCGAAACGAACAGACCGATCTGGCGGGCAGCAATAAAAGGCAACAAACTGAAAAGTCGAAATATAAAAGGTTAAAACCGGACGAACGTGACGTTCGATGCGATTTTGAATGTTGCAGCATTCTTTCATTTTTATTTTTAAGTGTAGTACGTGCCCTGAAATCGAGCGCTTAAAACAAGTCGTACCGAATTTAATAATTCACCCCCGACAGGGTTGGGTTAGGTTAGGTTAGTCGATTAATTGACCAGGCTTGATAAAGCCCCCTTTGCGGGCCTCCGTTAACCACCAATTGATTAATGGGTTATTAATGGAATGCGATCGAGTACACCGGTTACAGTAACCCATCAGAATTTTCGCGGTTTTTTTGTTCGTTTTTCCTCCGAGATAATAATTTTTCACTGGTTCATATTGAAATAGCGCTTTATAATAGATTATGTATGATATTTAAATAGCTAAATCATTTTTGAAATCTGTAGATCGTTAAAAATATGTATAAAATGCAACGATTTTTTTCTATTTGTCTGAAAATTTATCTTGTGTAGTAGTCTAAAATTATATGTATTTATTTCCCCAGTGCGAATTTAGCCCTTTTCGTGTGCATTTTTTTGATGCATATGACAGGTCATACCTTGTAATAATTTAGTGGTCCATAACCCTACAACCCCATTGGTTACTTTTATACGCACCATTGAATCCCAACACACGATCTCGCCTACTATATCAACCCGAAAATACTGCTTTTACTATGTCGGATATTCTTTATAATAAAAAATCTAGAACGACATCTTTTGTTTTCGGAAAATAAATATAAATATTAAATATATTCTATAAATTTGCAAAAAGAAACGATGCGTCTTTACAATTTCGATTGAAAATCTGCCTATTAATCCTCCTTCCAAGGAGTTGGTCTACTATTTGACTTTTGATGTCCCGTTGGGAGTACCAGATGACACCACGAATGTTCCTAATGTTTATGTTTTGCGTTTCGGTGTCCCCCCAAGGATCATTTTGTCCTTTTTTTATTCAGAAACGTTAGTGTCCCGAATGCCTACAAAATGTCCAAGATAAACTTACTTCTCCAACATAAACGAAATTGCCTTTTGCATTTTTTTTTTACTCTCAAATTTTTCATGACTATCTAATTCAACCCTATGCCAAGTTTATATCGAGATAATAAATATGCATTCATCTTATAACTACTTTATTTAAATATGCTTGAATTACTTTCGAACCCATCTGAGATTATTATCATAGAAATGCTTCTGCATTTAAAGTATTTTATTAGACAACGGCTTGATTCATTTTCTTTAAACGGATACGTCTAAAGCACGAACGCACTCTCGAAATCTTTTTTCATTTTATAAATCTCCGATGATCTCCTCCCACTTTTGCTCACGAAAAACTTCGATTTATGACCGGCCCGTTATTTCAGCAATAAAATAAAGTTGCATAAATCAGCTGGCTGTATCCGAAATCCGTTTTTCCCCGTTTTATTATTATAACTCTTTCGACTATGGGTTCAGGCGATTTTTAACGTCATTTTTACGCGATCATCGCATGAAAACGGTTCTTTTTTACAGTGTCCTGCACCGTATACGACTCGGCCGAAAACGTTAGCATTTTTCGCATATTTTTACATTCTATCTTTATGTTTTCACATGACGGCGAGAAAAAACGTCGCACAATATCGAAACACGACTTTATATCATACGGGATACGCTATCGCGTGTAATATATGCTTTATCTATCAATTTTTATGAATAAAATATGTGCGGCAGTTCCGCGCGAAAAATCGCTCACACGGCGAAAAGCCATTTCGCCTCGTCCTCGGAAAAGTCCAATACTGTTTTTCCGAGTCGTTTCGGTTTCGCGTGGAAAATTGACGCCGACTTCAACAATCGCACCATTATTCGAGATTCCATATAGAAACCAATTTCAGAAATGTTTTTTAATAAATAAATTTCGAGTGTGAGTCGCGTTTTGTATTCATTCCGTATCGATTTTTATTTACTTTATTCGGATATTGATTTTCTTTCGTAAATAATAATTCGTTTTTATAAAAACGAGTAGGTTTAGTTTTTTTTTTCAAACATCATAAATCATCTTATAGTACGCGTTGTACAAAGTGCGAACTTTTTTCAGCGCGTTGTAGAAAAAATTCTTAATGCATTAAAAATTCTCCCGATTCCGTCTAAAAGTAAACTTTAAACACCAACAAAGAATAAAGAGTAGACTTTCTCGGGTGGGTGTTTTCTCAACTTTCCGAACGATATTATTATATATAACAATATCTAAGAGATGTGCCGGTGTTATGTTGCCTTCAGAGTTTTGCCCCTTAAAAATTTATCATATTTCGTCGCTCGGACGTCTTACGAGATTTTTCATTAAAGTGTTTATTATGGAACGGTTTTGAATTTTCCACATCATTCTTTTAGGGAGTTTATCGCGCAGAATCAACTCGAAACACCTCTTTATGGGATTTCCGAGTTATTCCGTTATAATTTTTCGTGACTGTTGGCAAAGGCGGTTGACGAGTCCAGATAACGAAGTCGAAAGAAGCGAATTAGAGGTTTTCAGGACTCGAAACTTTTTGGGGTGGTTTTTGTAATTACAGAGAGCGGGCGTCACTAATTACAATCGTCCGAGTCCACGGGAAAAATCAACAAAAATGTAATTGGGCCGAGTCGGCAAATAAGATAATTCGGTCTCGTTACCTTGCGTCCGTTTGTGCCCAAAACTCTCCAAGTCCTGGAGAGTACCTAGAGGTTTCGGGGCACGTTGAAAATGCGGATAATGCGCCGATTTGTTTGCCTTTTGGCAACAAAGTTTTCTTATATCAAAGTGTACATGAAGGTCACGGATAAAGTCAAACTCGAAAACCTTTGAGAGTCGAATGCGGCCCCAATATAAAGCTGGATTATTCACATGGATACCCCTTTGCAAAATGTGAACAGTGTAAATAAAAATGGGTCTGAAACATTTTTTGTCTACTTACTTACATATAATATTATATTGTATGTCGACTCGATAGTATTATAGAATCGTCCAAGTCAAACAACGATATACACCGGCTGATTATAGACATGTTACAAAATATCCGATCGAAATCCGTTCCGCGGGGGAAATTTCCCGAAATTTTCCGTTTGAAGCATACGACACGCGTGCCTCTTCCAACACAAAGAAATTTGGTATTCAAATCCGCGCCGGAGAGGGGAAATTATTGCGGGACAAGATGAATGGGCTGATGAAAGCGCCCAGAACAAAGGAGAGTCCTCAGAAGCGCGCGAGAGGGTGGCGGCGTGTGTATGTATGTTCTTAACGTATTCAAGCACCGTTTCAACACTTTCAATACGCACCGAAACATAATTAAGCCAGTTATCGGCCCACTTTCGAAATTGTTGCGATACGCCATAGCGGCATTGTCGTCTAGATGAAACGGATCTCCTAAATTTGCAAACTTCAGATTATTATCCCCACATTTACTGCGCATAATTTGATTTTCATATAACGAATCGATTTCGATTTCACATTCTTACAAATTACCTCGATTATGCAAATATCCCGAAAATTCAAATTCTCACAATTGCACTGCATGCATCGTCCGTCCCTAAACAGTCGAATTTGAATAAATCATCATGACCGCCTTGCCGATTGCTCAATACGATTCTATTACTGCGGCCGAGAAGCCTTCGAGTGATGGATCGCAACACCCGGCCTTAGATGACTATCGAGCGGATCGGTGGTACCGCACAACCCCTAAGGTCATCCTCGGTCGGTGATTTAACATTCTGACCGGAGAGGGTCTTCCCACCCACCGAAAGTATCATTTTATTGCCGGGTATCACGAAACACACGCCCGCTAATACACTTTACGGCCAACGACAAGCTATACGGCCGCATTAAATAAACCGCTTCAACAGACACGTTATACTGTGCTATTTTTAGGCTTATTAAAGCGCAGTGCGCCCACAATTTACGCTAAATAATCGCGAGGGTTGATTTATGGGATACGATGGTATTTAGAGACCGCTCTAGTTAGGCGCGCCGTATCTGTGTTTGCTCTGTTGATAAATCGCTTTTGTAAAGATTTTTTTTTTTAATTGTAGATGGAGTGTGAAATGTTTGGTTGGTTTAAATGAAAATGCGCAAATGAATTGAACTGACTCATGAAAATTAAACAATCAATAGTCACGTGAGTGGTGCAGCATGCGTCATATCAAAACTTGTGAACGCATATACGACTTCAACACGTTCATTGATTTTTTTAATAAACGCCTTGCATTAGGGTTTTCTCCTTATCGTTATTATAGTAAACACGTCACGTACAAACAATATTATGATTATCCGACTTTAACCCCCTTGCGTACCGAACGCGACTATTTACTGGCATCGTTTCGCGTTCAACCCTCCATCGGTCGGACTAATTGGATTTCGTTATTTCAAACGACTGCAGGTGGTCTATAAAACCCCTGCTCCCTCTATTTTCTTTGACTTCCGATCGGTAAGAAAACAACCGTTTCGAATGTAAATAAAAAATGCATCGCTTGCATGGGGACTTATGGTTCCCGATCACGGTTCGTCTTACACGCGACATGGAAATTTAACGTCGTCTATTACTGAATTGAAGCGTTATTTATTATTTTGCTACTTAATCGATTTCATGAATAATATTCTGTGATTGTGTTTTGATTGTTATTTTTTCTTGATTTCAGTACATGGAAATTTGATCCTGAATCATTTGGTAAGTTTTTAAGCATTCACTCAATCAACGTTTGATAATTATAATCCTAATTTATAATATTTGATAATTATCATTGAATTTATTTTTATCGTTGTGTTTTTCCCTTTTTATCTTAATGATTTTTTTATCGTTACCAAAATCTTATATGAAAAAATATAAACGAGATAAAGAAATGAAAATTGTATATCTAGCTGATCTCACATATCTGCAATATGATATTATCATCCGATGTTATTTATTAGTTCACATTTATTTTCATATATGACACTATAAATTTAGTAAAAATTAAATTAAATTTTCCAAGAAAATTATTTTGCCTCCATCTACATATAATACATAGTATTTAATATTCTAAATGCTATTTCTTAATCTGTACAAGCTTTTCTAAATCTAAGACCGGACGGTTGTTTTTTAGGCGTATTTACGTCAAGTAGACATTCCATAATTAAAAGTTTTCGAAACTCTCGCTTTTTGGAAACGAACGAAGAAATTCCTTAACGAGCGACACACCACTCGAAACATCGTATTCCCGTAAGTTTTTCGGCACTAATTGACCTAATCACAAAAGTCGAACTTCGCAAGAGTGCGTCGTGTTGCTAGTCGTATTTTTCCTATTCTAAACTCATTATTTTATGTCAATCTATATTTGAAATTTTTGTATGAAGGTGTAATTTTATTTTGCATAATTTTCTTCGTTTCTAAAATTGTGTAATTATTGCTCAATGTTTTTCAAAACTTGACTAAATGGTCTGGAAATCTTTAATTTAAATAATTAACTTACATAGATAACATTTAATGTTGTTTGACATATTTTCATATATTTTTGATGGCATAAATTTCTGTATTTTATATTATGTTTTGCAAACAATTTTGTTATAAATTCTATTCCGCTTCGAGAATAATCGGATTGTTCCGCAAAACAATATCGCTGTACAATGTTCTGCCCTTTACGCTATTTGTTTTCTCAGTAAGAAAAGCCGTGCACACGTCGTTTACCTTTTGTTGGCCTAGCACGTTTCTCAAACTGTGTTCTTTGAAAATATCTTATTTTAATTATCTGAAGTTATTTTACAATTTGAATTTATTGTGGTATGAATTCGAGCAAATTAGAAATGATCATACGAGCATACATTATTACGGTCGATATAAATCATTATACGGCGACGAGAAGCAGACGTAAACGCCGAAATATATTAAGGGACGAAACATTAATTATACCATATAAAAAGGGAGGAAACGGGGAATCCCCGATTGATTTATCGTTTCCCATCACAGTCGATTTTGTCTAAACGAAAATCCAAAGCCCCAGAACGCACATTCTATAACAAAAATTTCTTTTACGCGTTCTTACATATATGGAAAGACTAATCTCATTGTTTAGTCACTGGTTATTCTCCGAATTGACATTTTGATATATGACTTAACTTCGACTGTCCTTTTCAGAGTTTTATAGTTGCTCTAAATTTAGATATTCATTTAATTATTAAATCTGTGCATTAAAAAATAAAGTTTCCACTAGTCTTTCATACATTCATTTCGCTTGTATAAGTATAAACAATATTCACCTGTTTCTTATTAAATATTAAATTATTAAAATATATATATATACCCGACCTACAAATCAACCTTGATCTACAATCGTACCCTTAATTTAGGATTCGATCTCATACGAATCAAGCCGAGCTTAAAGCCCACCGTCTCCATACGCCCGAAGACGTTCATTTGCCTAATTCTCCGGTGGGATACGGCATTGGCAAAGTGTTAGGATCGGCGGACGACGTTCCGGGTTGTAAATTCCCTTTGTTTGACCCAACCCCACACCCCCTGAGAGGTGGCACAAAGTGACCCCGCCATGAATAATATAGGCCGCATTACGTAGCGCCCGGCAAATTGCCGGCTCACAGTCCGCCGTGTCCGTTCTTAGGCCATGGACTAATGTTGTTTGCTTCCGACAGAGAGGCTTTTGCTGCTGCGACCTTATGGTCTGTTTGCAGAGGAAGGTTTTTGTCGCAGCGGCGAGGTCGGCTGTGCTAATTCACTTGTTGCCCGGTGTGCGCTTTGAACGTTTTGAATAAAGCGATTAATGTTCTCTCGTTTGGATTTGTAGCTTTTTCAGTAAAACGGGTTTTAAAGTTTTCAATTGCTTAATTGTTAAGAGCTACGATGGAAGGTGCGCGGAGGATTTGAGTCGTACTTCAATTTAACTTTTCACATTGATCCAATTATTTTTGTCCATTATAAAAATTAAATTTATGATTTATACAAGTTGTATATTCAGTCTATGAAATTAATAATCAAATCGTTCTTTGTACAATATGCATACATGTATATCAATGGAACGAAAACGAAAGACGCCCCACGTTCGCCCCTCGCAAATTGTGTCCGTATATATCTCTATTGATATTATTACAGCGAAAGAAATTACGAAAAATCTCATGCGGTATATTTGATTGACCCGCAAGGTGAAACAGATGGAGCGTATTCCCTCAACTGGGCAAATCCGAGCATAAATCCCTCTTCGCCCGTATATATGCCAGTGTGTACGTTCATCCGTTGTAACACACCGCGTGTACGCATACGTTCTCCGCGTATTCGTGAGGTCAAACGCCATTATATTACTTTGCCTTTATGTATTATTCAGCTCGACGAACCTTCGGAGTAATTTTTTGCCCTTTTCCCCGAAGACAATGGTAGCGGGGCGCCACGTACGCGCCAATCAAGACCGCGAAAGACGAATCGGATTTGTCTTCAACGGAAACGGATCACTCTTCATCAAAAGAATGAATCGTATTTATTTATACGCCCAACAGTAGTGACTGCCTCGAGGAAGGTTCCGGAAAATCCTGCCGCGAACACACACACAAGATTTACATTGTGTCGCAGTTCGGCGCCGCTTTTTCGCCTCCCCATCCGGTCGCGAACTGAAAATAATCAAAGAAAAAATATGTAGGACAGTCGCATGTAAATTTCGGGCTACTAAACCGGACGATAAATGTCATCGCTGTACTTGGTTGCGGTTTTAATTTATGTATTCCGAACGCTGCTCTTAGCCTATATTTCGCTATTTTTATGTTTATTATGCTCTTTTGCTACATATAAATAATATTGTTTGCTTTTAGGGCGTTCGGCTCTCGTTCTCTCTCTACCGGCGAGGCGCCAGAATTATGCAAAGTGCGCCTTTTTTCGACGTCTCGAATATGTAAATGTAACAAGCGCCGACTTTTGATGCCGTAAATTAATTCCGGCACAAATTTTCAGTATGAAAATTTACGACGATGTGTGTACGCGTACGCTTTTCCGCAAAAAGAAAATCTTGATAAAAACGACGGCGACGCACTCTTGCGCGCTTTTCGCTTTTTCTAAATATATGCAAAGATTCCTTTTGACTCTTTGACATTATTCACGATGCGCGGACATGCTTGAAAAATTTATCGGATTTTTCATTTTATTTCTATGGTGGGATCGTGTTTCGATACGTAGAAGTTTCCTTAGAGGACGACACGTTGCCTGAGGTCAGCTTGAAGGTCTCGTGAGATAGGTATAAGACGGTATTATGAAGAAGGCTTTATACTCGGTTTCTTCTTCCGGTGCTCAGCCTTTAAACAGTATTCTTTATTTGAAGAGGGCGTCTCTTTGGTATCAGCTACAGGACTCCTTTTACTTACCCATAAACTGTCTCGACCGCTTCGTTGTAACACAGGTATTAGGTATTCAAAGTTAATTTACGTGGCATCACCATTTATTCATATTAATTTTTATTTAATTAATTTCTTGCCAATAAATTTTCAAAGTCCTGAATATTTACACCGCAAGTGCAGTTCAACTTCATCGCGAAACCAAAGAGCTTCCAGATGCTAATGGATGGATTTGTGCGAACTTCGCGTCGAAGTTCAAATTGCTAAACTTCAGCGAGGATGCACCGACCGTTTTCCTTCTTATTTTGTTTTCCTTAGCGTAAAATGCATAGTCGACAATTTTTCTCGTATTTTTAGTGATATCTCTCTTCTAGTTTCCATTTCGAACTTTTACGAGGAATCAAAATTTATTAAGTTTTCTTATCACTTCCCGATTTCAAGACCACTTATATCCTCATATATCGCTCCGATTCTGAATCACATACGAATTTCGAATAATACCGCCTCTATATCCATTTCTACGTTTCCAAAATTTGATTAATTGATATTGTTAACTACGCCTAAGCACTATAACAATCCGCATTACCGCGATTGTAATTCATTTATTTTTTCCGACAATAAATCACAGTTATCGGCTCGTTCATCGACCTTATCGTCCGCGCATTTATATAAAGACAAATCACCGCCGTTATTAACATATCGCTAACCCATTAACATATCGAACGACTCACGCTACAAGTCTCGAGCAACCCTCACGACTGTTCTCCACATAACAATATTTAATTCACCGCTCCGTACGTACATTATTATTATATTATTGCCGATTCGCCCTTGAGCCAACCCTGTGCGGCAAACACGGCCCGGCCTCAACATAAATCTCGGCCCACCCTCGGCGAAGGGCCGGCGTGCCGCATTCATCTTATTATTCTGCGTAATAACATTTCTAATTACTAATTATAGTGAAATTCCGTTACGATACGGCCGTTTTTTAGCGACCGCGGCCGTATCTTTTAGGGTGGATTTTATCCGAAGTTCGTGTCGTGGCGTAATACAAGTCTGCGCTCAGTCAACGTACGAATTTGTATTTAAACCTTTTTTTTTATTGTATTCTGTTTTAAAATACGTATGTGTAAGTAATTTTAACCTTTGAGTACTTAACTACATTCATTCGTTCAGACTCTCATTAGGGTACTTTGGAGAAATTGTAGACTTAATTACTTTTATTATTTTCTCATATGTAATTCTATTTAAAAGATTTATAATGAGTATTATAATTAAAATTGATTAATTAATAGATGGTTGTTAAATTTTGTAGTCGTTATAAAACAATCGTGACGCAAGGACTAATCCGTTCGTTACAATCAAAATTTTATCGTTTACGTGACAGTGCTATCGATGTGTATAAGTCTAACGTTAACATTTCGTCGTTCAATTTATATTTGGACTAGTTCGCCCCCAATTTTTGGTATTTTGTACGTGTTTCGGAGGGGCTCTAATCGGATTTTCACTATTGACCCGGTTTTTCGGTTCTATTCGGGACGCACCCGGGAGATTTCGCAAATTTTCGCCTTTTCACAAACCTTCACTAACTCTAAACGCGTCGTTGACGACGATAAATAAAAGTCGCACATCGTCCATGAGAGCATTGAGCGAAATTCAAATGTTTATCAGTTCGTCGAAAACTATTTTTCCGTATTGTGGAAAATCTGTCATATTTCATACTCGGAAAAAGTTACACGAAACAAATGGCTTTTGATTGATTCAATGTGTTTTTCTGTATTTCCGTTTTGATATCAATTTGTTCGCTTCACGTTTGACGAAACAAACCTTGGAACTTTTTGTAATTAGGTTGAAAAAAGTTTTTTTCGTTTTATATTTTTTTATTGCTTAATTTCTTAATGGATGGAAAATTGAGTATTATTTCACGTTTTATGGTACAATTTAGTTCGAATAGATTTTTTTCGATTAATACTCACATCAATATCAATTAAATACTTAACGGTTACGAATTCTCTGTTTAGCCGACGCTTCGAGCTTTACACAGTACTCTACTCTAACACAACAAAATAAACATACGATAATGCTTTGTTTTATTTTCGGATTTGATTGTCCGACTTCCTTATTTCCCCCACCGAATTTCATCATGGGATTTCCACGCTTCTCACAGTTTATTTACCTACGGGATTAGGCCAAAAATTCGCAGGAGTGCACCGCCGCGCCAAAGCGGGCCCGCTGTTTGCTTTAATTATTCTCACTTACGGAAAAGCGAGTACAGTCGAGGCCGGATAAAGATAAGAGCCTGGCTCTATTGAAATTTATGAATTTTCCGGAGCACTCCTAACGTACGCGGTTCGAATCTCACACTAGACTTTGCGGACTCGCCAACGAACACACCGGTGTACGTGTTATTCGGCGAAAACGCCGGCCTTTTTCTCGATGGAAACTCTGTCGGTTCGAATTTCGTATTCCAAGCCACGGGCCGTATTAAAAGTTGGGAATATTTCCAATCGAGTGGAAAAATATGCCCGCCAGCTCGCCTGGCGCGGCGTCCATATAATAATGGACCGCTGTGGCTTTTCTTCCGGCGAAACTGTTTCGTATAAAATGAAAACCCAATTTGAATTCGAATCGTAGGAAACTTAATCAAAATGGTCCTATTCGTTTTGTATATCTCACGTGTGTCGTTGTATAATCGATTTTTTCAGTCAAAATGGAAATTTTTTTGTTAGACTTTGTACGAATATTTTTTTATCATCAACCGTTTCGAAAGAGTATAAGTATGTGGCTTATATTCATTCAAATTTTATTTTTGTTTGTTTCGCAATACTATGTTTGGAATCGGCAACTATGAAAATTCGCGTTTTTAAATTTGACATTAACGGTATCGTTCGTTTTATGAAGGCGTCGTTAAATCGAGAGTATTATTACCAAAATTTAACATTCAATAAACGCCCAGCAAAAATCGTTTTGAAAATGTAGGTTACGATCCTTTTCTCATTTTTGTTTATCGCGCGATGCATCTGTGACCCCATAAAAACAAATTGCGTATAACGTGCAATGGCGTGACGCATTTTTATTTATTATTCCTCGCTGCGACGCCTGCTTTTCAAGCATATTCAAAATCCTTCGCGTACGAACTTTCCTTATAAATTTTCGTTAATGTTGCTGAAAATTTACCCACAACCACCAAACACAGCGTTCAACGTTCCAAATTTTTCTCGCTTCAGTCATACATTTTCGGCCACGTCCAAATTTAGCATTTGGCCTGTAATGGATAGGGCACATCACGATGACAGCTACATGAGAAAATACTTCGTGTGTAAGAATAAGTGACCAGTTAACAGTGGCTGAAACATGGACCGCACAAAAGGGTGCAGGATTTATATGTGCAACAGTGCACCGACTGGTGCAGCGCAACTCGCCTAATGCATTGCATTAATTTTGACTCGAATCCACTTCGGTTATCTTCATCCTACGGTTTAGATACAGGATTTACAGCAGAACCACGTTCGGTCGTGCTATTTATTAAGAAGATCCTTTTGACGATTTATTTTCTTGTTTCAAGGTCGGTGAACAATAACATTATATATATATACACCGGGAACCAAAAGTTTTTTCCCACCCTTATTTTTTTGAAAATAGAAAATGTTTTTCAATAAAATTTATACCCGAAACTATTTTAAAATAATGTATATCATTTTCAATATATCCAGGTAAATTAAATTTCTCCGGACCGGAAAATTTTTAACCATAAATTTTTATAATAAGAACAGCATTATAAGAAAAAAACCATTTTTCGTTTCCATGTGATTTTTATGGTTTAAAATGTTCGAATTCTTTAATTCTTAAAAAAATATTTATTATTTAGTTTTCTCTTGGTTATTTTAAGAAAAATAGCGTTTGAGTTTTGCATTTTATGTAGTGTGTCATTACATGTCATTTTTATTTTCCGTCACTTTTAAACACCAAAATTGAATAGATTTTATTTTTTTTTGGATAATATTTAAAAAAATATATATACACAAACCGCATCTCGCAAAATGCACACCAAACGCAGAAATTTCTCAATTTCGTTCAGAAAACATCATACCATATTCATATAACATTTTTCTGTTCGAGCGACGAACGGGCAATTTTCATCCGGCGGATCCTTCACCCCGCACATTCCATCACAAATCCGGACGTTTAGAAACGATATTTCAGCGAAGACCGACCCGTCTGATATTTCAGACGAACACAAATTATAACGGGAACCCGCTGAACCTCGCGTATTATGGCGTATGCGGAGAAAATCCACGGTGCATGCTTGCACACAATTTGCATGCCGGCGCGAGTGCACATAACTCGGCGCCTTCGTTTGTGATCCTCTAAATCTACCACGTACTGTGCTTGCTCTGTGTGCTCGGTTCGGGTTTCGACAGAGTTCGAAAAACTCCAAAACGAAGTCTATTTGTTGTGTCGACAATCGTGCATCGCGGTGCATTCGACGTCAGATGTCTTGAGATTACGCAGCACTCTTTCTCGGACTCGGAAAAGCAGAGCTTTTTCTGCTTATTGTATTTCGTGGTTCTCTGGGGATAGCTTTCTGTTGAGGATCTGCTAAGGATGTTCTTTGAAGTGGATAGAACAGTTCATTGAAAATATGGATTCGAAATTCGATCATCCGCGTTTTCAATATTTTTGTATGCGAGAATTATCAAATTTATTTTTCGATGTTCACATTTTCATAATTCAACTTTTGAATAGTCTTCGTCGCAAATCAGTGAACAGAATCGGGTTTCGACTGTGATTCATGCGATGAAACGGCACGTCGCGAATCGATACGAGTCATAAAGTATTCGTACCAGTGAATTATTTTTTGAAAGCTTCCTTACGAGCGAATAAATTATGTCTACGTGGATGGTGAATAATGCTGAAATGCTTGAAAAGTAACATAAATAGTAATCAAACTTGTATCGGAAACACGCATGTAGAAACAAAATGTGTCGATTCCGATCGTTTATTTAGCGCATATGAGAATTCGAGTTTAACCGCAATAAATATGAAATCGATCAAACAACTCGTTCCGTCCCAACTTCGAGTAGGAGCGATGTAGAATTTCATTCCGTTGAACAAATACGAATTGAACTCGGCTAATTGCGTTGCGAATCGATATATACGATTTTTTTCCTATTTTTGTATTGCTATTAAACTTATATTCAATCATTTTATATACTGTAATTGTTACTTTGGAGTACTATAGAAAATTTTCACATTGGGAGGTCCCTAATTGAATTTTCAGGTAATAATTCCTCCCCTGTCATTTCGGCTACTCTGTGCGCTACGAAGCGTTAAAAAAAAAACGGAAATTCTCACCATTTTAGTAGCTTCATTTTCGTTTCGTCGCCGACGTAAAAAACATTGAGGATAATTCTAAGAACTTTTACATTTCTAGTGAAGATTGAAGACGGGTTCGATGAGCTTTTTCGCTCGGTATCAATTTTAATTTAGTTGTTCTTTGTGCTCAATTTGCGGTTCGCGTCCTTTCATTTGCAGCGCATCACTATTGATTTATAGGCGGTTGCCTTTTTACTTTTTCGCCTCGTACAATATTCTGTTTATAATTAATTTATAAAGAACGCTTTGCTGACGCAGTTAAAATGTCAAAATGGAAATATCGCTTTGTGCGGCGTTTCAGTTATGAAAATTTCGCTAAAACACTACAATTTATAATTCAAATCAGCCTAGCCTTATATTTTCATCAAAGTACTCAACTCGGTAATTGTGCTAATTAAAATTTCACTTAAAATCGTGATGCCCAAGTTTCGCTTTACCTTCATTTTAATTATTATGATATACATAAACATTTCATTAATTGTATTAAATCTTTAGAATAATTAAAATATTTATATCTATGTTGAGTTATCAAAACGACATAATGATATCAAAAACATCAATCAAATTTTATATATTACGAGCGTTTCCGAAAAGGCTTCGCCTTTTCGAACACGCTCTGCTCGGCCTCGCTTCGCTCGGCCTCGCATGACTCGGCCCTTCGG
>JAOXNN020000053.1:1842827-1856544 GCA_028571205.2 Hydropsyche betteni | reverse complement strand
AGGACAAAGTTTAATTTCCAAAAAAATGACACAGAGAACTTTCGGTTTTATAATAGTATAGATAGATAGATAGATATTTTTATCATTGACAGTTTAGTCTTGTCAATTGTATCCACCGATCACAAAAGATAAGTCAGTAAATACCCCTAATCCTCTTTTTGCTCCGGGGACACGTTTTAAAGACTACCGTGCAAAAAAAGGTAAGGTTTTCTTATAAAAATGGTAGGTAGGTTCCAACTAGTAATGCGCAATTAAAAAACGGTAATTTTTCATTATATAGATCATTTAAAAAATATATTTTACATAATTATGTAGTCATTCAAAATCACTACTAGATAATAAACGTGCCTGTTTTCTGTTACTTTTTTGTGGCGAAAATCACTTGCACATAATGCAGTCCAATATGTGATTTTTTTTCTTCTTTTTTAAACTATGTTAAAGTGAAAAAAATCAATGTAAAAAAAATCATAGGTTCTTTTTTTGGACCGTGTTATTTAGAATCCACGCAGAAAGAGAGGTGTAATTATAAGTCGAGGATCATATGAATAAATCAATAAAGATTTTTCAAAAACTTCTCGAGAAACACGTTCACTTCTTTTAATTACCTTTAATGCTTAAATATATTTTAAAAAAAATAGTCGTTATAAAATATCGAAAACAATAAATTACCTATTAAAAAAACACGATTGTACTATATTATCGAAGCGGGTGTACAATCAAATCCGCATCGGTGAAACTTTCGCACGTCGAATAATCGGCAAACATTTGCGCTCGTCAACCCATTACTGTCCCACACCTCGCGAGTTCACCGTTTCGGCAAAACCCGGCTCCGACGTGTCCCAATTCGTAAAAGACGCAAACTAGGACTAGTGTGACGTTGAGCGGATTAATTGTACCTGACACGGCGGTTTAATGAAATTATCAATTTGGCGACTGACGGGTTTGTCGCCGTTCGCCGTTTTGGGGTCGAATTAATTATCGTTTGTACTGTGTGTGTCGTTGGATCGTGTGTGTGTGTGTTTTTTTTTAAAGTTGAGTTGGGCTTTTCTCGAATAGGAAATATGGACGTTTTGCTGTTTTTTTCGATATGTTTCCGGGGAAATGTGCGTCACGAACTGGGTCAGCCGAAAGTGGCGTATATGATACGCTTCATATCATAGACTTGGAAAAAAATACCGATTTTATTATCGCGACGTTTATTTTCAATCGGATCGAACCTTGTGTATTTATTAAAGATTAGTTTTAATTTATGGAATAATTTTTTTTTTGAATATCAAATATAAACCTAAGTATACAAGTTTTGTGAACCGTTTGAATATTTAGATTAATGCCACTTCTAAATTTCAAATTAGTTTATATCAAGTAAACATGTTAATGATTTGAAGTGTATAAAATAACCATGTAATTTGTTAATACAACGTATGTTATCATAAATATGTCATTCGAAATAGTAATTTTCGAACACCAACAATCGTAAGTCGATTAATACGCTTTAATTTTGTAACCCAAGTCAATTTCGTGATGGTATAAATATATTCATAAAATTGAGGTCGCGACCCATATATTTCAAATCCCTCTAATATCACAACTTGCGTGTTGCCATCATTGCATTAATCCGATGCCGTCAAACTTCGTCAATATGCGCACACACGCCGAAAGAAACAACACCCGGAAACACCACCTGTATCGGAAATAAATTAATATTTATTTTATCCGGTCGAACGGCTTTGTTTCCCCAGACCGTGTGCCACCCATAGAAGTTTACGAACAGTTTTGGACACGCGCTGAGCAATAAAGTTTCGCGTGTTTTATGCAAATGCGTGTGTCGGAGGACGTAAATGTCGCCTAGTACCCGTGAGTAGTTCCTCTTGATTTACGGCGTTCACCTTCTTATATGTTTACCTGTGTACTTTTTTCCCACGGCGTTCGTTTTGCCTCTTTTGGCCTCGGATACCTTTTTATGTGCTTCGAAGTCGAAGAGGCGAAGCGCTCTTTCATATGCGCGATGATGCTTCCAGAAGGATGCTCGAATGCTCGGTTTGACTGAAAAATTGCTCGTTTTTTATTCAGTGCTATCTTCAAACGGTGCACTCTGTTTTTTGAAGCCTTCCGCTGAAGACGTTTCTCGATAATTTACATTATTTTTTTACGCGAACGGTACTTTTCAGGTCGGTGTTTTCGTTTAATTTCGTAGGCAGTATGAAACGAGGTGGGTTTGTTTATGAGGAAACTTGGAAAATTGTGTTAAACGATATTAACTTCGTTGTATGAAATCATGTTATGCATTCTGAATCGTTCAGTTATCATTTCATGGATGAGCGTTTCGAATCTTTCCGTCGTCGCTTGAATGAGTCACGATCTTGAAATGTTATATACAGTTTTCTACAATGATATTTGCGTAAAGAATAATACACATTCCATTTTTCGATATTGCTTTAAATATTCTTTATATGTTCATCTTTAGACTTCCGCGAGATGAGCCCGTTCCCATGGAGGGATTGCCAATATAAAAATTTTCGCATGAAATCCTGCGAAGCATATATCGCATATTGTTTTCAGGGTACTGCCGTTTTCTTCTCCCGGGTCACGCGGGTCTACTACAGATTTTTTTTTATATACATAATATATATTTAGTATATATATTTTTTGGCTTTTTCCCTTTTTTTCGTTACCCGTTAACCCCGCGCGACGTTTACAAATGGACACGTTTCCAATTGTTTACGAGCGCGCACCGAAAAATGTCTTGTAATTTCTATACGTATTTTTTTACGTCTTTATTTTATTGTTCGTCGGGGTTGTATACACGCGTCCCCCGTAACGCAAATATGAAACTTGAGAAGATTGGAACCGTCTCGCAATTTTCTCTGATGTGCATCTTGTAATTTTCGGCTCTGCAAAGTCACATTGCAGTAATCAAACTATACATCCCGCGATTCTCGATTTGATTAAATTAAAATCAGTTATTTTTCCTTATCGCAAAAGCTTTCGATCAATCGAGTTTTTCTACGTTTTTTTCACGCTTTAATATATGTGACGATAACCGCGGCGATATCGCAAGTGATCTATGAAAGCTGAGCGACGCTATCGGCGCCATGATGTATGCCGTGGAAACGGAAACAGATGAAATATTAACGCCTCCGACTTTCCCTCCGCCGAACTGTGGCAGCTTAATGACGTGTCGCTTAACCTCCTCACCCCCGTAATCATTTTAAAATTGCCGCGAGTTATCGTCTACGATCCCTCAGGAGGGTCGAAGACGGCGTCCTGTCTTTTGGCTTTTACCCCAAGGCGATTAAATATTTTCACCGATCTTATGGCGTGCGACGCCCCCATAATAATTCCATGATTACCTTGTCCGTGGTTCGTTCGTTATAATATTCGAATCGAATCGGTGTTACTTCAACGTTTGTTTCTTGAATATTTTATTTTATTTATACATTTTTCATATAAATTTAATCTTTGTGAAACTCTGGAAATTAAGATCGAAGTACAAAAGCTGCCATTGTTTTGATAAAATGCACTTTTGACGTTCATCCTTCGTTGGGGTGTTACGTAAAGGTCACAGCATTAAAGCTTGCACTGCTCTCGTCCCCAACGGGTTAACGTCGCATTTTCTCCTCCCTGAGGCTTTTCCCGTTTCGATAAGGAGGCTCGGGTACCGCTTTTCCCAGTTCCTGTTCGTGAGCCCTATCCTCGCTTTCTGCGTGCGCTTATCTGTCAACCGGGATGACGCTGAAAATTTTCAAACATTAGTTCCCTAGGGACGCTTTTCCATCCCGCCCACGCAGCGCTGTGTAATAAATCAATAGACGATGTGAAAATCTGCCACTCTGACTTTGACGTGAGCTTATTTTTCTCGTTCATTCTACCGTGTGTTTTTTTTGTGTTCAATTTATATCGTTTTATTTTCATTGTCGAAGGATTACGATTCGATGCAAATTCGAGGAAAAGTTTAAATGTAAATTTATTTAGTTGTTTTTCTGTATCTTTTGATAGGATACTGTGCGTTTCCCATCTGGCGCTTTTCATAATATCGCAACATGTAATCGTAAAAAGTAAGAAAAATACAGATGCACCATTTCGAAAATTGGATTTTCCATACTGACCTCTCTCATAAACACGACGCGAAGCGAACGCCTTGGATTTATGCTAAAAGCTTTCAAGATCGATTGCCAAATCTGCTTATATGGACCATGTAATAAGAAAAGCTCCTCCGAAAGAAGAACGAGCTCTATATTGAAGAAGTATGTTGCACTATAAACACGGTTCATAAGAAATGCAGTGGCATATTTTCCGTGCTCGGTTTTCCTTTAGTAACTAGATTTTCCGAGTACGACTTACATACATATATACCTTTCTTAGTTGTCGTGTCTACCATACGTTTCTTTATATATTTTTTTGTGATTCCATATAATTTCTTCATAAAATTCCACTTTATATTGCTCATATCTGATTAGTCTCTTACAAAAATTCTATTTGAATCATGAAAGTGTGTCACGAGATTGTTATTAAAACCTTTTTGAAAAGGAAACAAGCAGCATTTTAAAAGCTTCACTTTGAAAAAATCAGCTTCAACTGAAAGCTACTTTTTAACATTTAGTCGGCGTCTCGTCTCGCGCTAAACAATGCACAAAACGGTCGAGACACACACTGCATAACAAATCCAACCCCGTCCTCTTGTTTAGTTAAAAAAATATTTTTTCATACATAAAACAATTTAAATTCCTCGCCTAGTTTGAAATTAGGGCAGCCGTGAGCTCGTTAAGCGGATCAAATTTTTTTTTGCGCCCACCAGACGGTCACAAAAGGTTCAAGCGAACGTTTTCGTACTCTCTTTGTGAGCTTGGGAAAAAGGTTAAATCTGGTCCCGGTCATTCCATTAAGTAGCGCTTAGACGTTTCGCTTTTCCTATTAATTGCTAAACCACTAACCGAAGTATGCGAATTGTCTAGATTTCAACCCATCGAATACAGTTTGATTAGAAAAACTTCGATACAGTAACAATCTCTTATTTTTTAAGGGAACAAATTAAAAGTGCGTTATATAAAATGAATATGCATTTAATCTGAGCATTTAATAAAATTATTGTGTTAAAAAAACATTGTGTAAATTTTGCTCAAGTATTGAAATGTGAGAATTCGAAAAACGAATAACGAATAAATCGTGCATTAGAAACTATTTAAATAAATGATCGGCAATAATACAAACAAGAACAGGGCGAAATAACACTATGTATTCACAACTTTCATAATAGAATTTAAAATGACCAAATTGTTAAAATTAAATTAAATTAAATTTTAACAAAAGGTACCGTTGACGGTTGTATTTTATTGTTTGTGGAGGAAGACTACTTTGGCGACATTACCACCTGTCGATTCACAAACTATTTTTTCTATTGTTCATTTCATATTTTTTAATGCACAAAAATATTGCATTGCACACTACAAACAAAAGTTGCTCAATACGATATTTTTTATGGCTCGAGAGATAATGCACATCATATATTATCCTATTGCACAAATAATTCGTTTTAAGACACAATCTATATTTTTCAATACACAGTTGAATCGCATCCTTTTTCAAATAGAATACACTAAACCCCCTTATAACGTCGAGATACGTTCGATGATATAGGGGGAATTCAAGGAAATCAACAAATGAAACATTTTCTTTTTTTTTTTGACATTTTTACGTTTCAATTGCTTGTTTCAATTACGTTCAAAACAAATTTTAAAAATTTGGATTTAAATGCATTTGAAAAAAATGTCGTTATTAGAGGGACGCCGCAATCGTTATAAGAAAGTTTACTGTATTTAAATTTCAATTTAACCTTCAAATAATATACTCGAACAGACCATTACTACATCACTAAAATCTATCACGACACGAACCCTTCATCCCATTCATGCGAACGACCAACTAACGCCGAACGCGCCTCGGCCAGCAAACAGCCCCAACACCATCGGCATCGATTCGGCCAATATTTGCCATACACGAGCGATTGTTTCGCCGAAATTTCCGCACAATATGTCGCCAAATATGATTAGCATATTGGCTGGCGGCAGCGATCTTCGGGTCGGCTACAAACCGCCACCGTTGCACTTAACAACCTCATTAAACCACCTCGCGGCACTGCGGGACACCCACTCTCTGGGCTTTCTCCTTCGGCCCGCTGTTTTCCTCCCGGCTTTGGTATCCTTAAAATCCAATTAACGCGAACCCCGGCGATGACGCATCCGCGTCACCGATTCGTTCCTTTTCGGGTGCTCGGGATCGGGATTCGGGTGTTCGGGACCGGGAAGGTGGTGGAGGACGTTTAAGGGATGTATAGATGATCGCCGGTTCGGGTCCGAGGATACGCCCAATTCGAATAATGATCGTTGGCTCTCTGAGATCCTTCGACCGTGTTATTGACCCCTCTTGGTACGTTAGTTCTGTTCGACAATAATACTACCTTTTCGTGTATATATAATTCGTAGTATTCTTAGATTCTATTTGTGATGGGCTCTTATTGATCGATATGGAAATAAATTTTAGAGTTTACGTTTATATTTTAAAATGACTATTAGAATAAATAAATTTATTTGATTCGATATTTAGGTGAGAACTTGCGTTTTATATTGATTGTTGAATTTTTTATAACATTCTTTGAAATTTTGACTTTGTATGATTTGTAACTTGCTTTCTTACACCGTAAAAGGATTTCGTAGTAAATTTATAATATTATATTATAAAATCAAATCTAAAAAAAATTTCACTATTTTCAAAAATTCCTTGTCAATTCATATTAATGAAATGTTTTGATAATTAAATAATGACATGTATCCAATTCTATTTTCACACTTCAAAAACCCAAAGAATATTGTTATATTTAAAATCCGTTCATTTTTTTCCAATTATATCCATATTTACAATCAATTCATGGGTGTTTTTCAATTACATTCCTTTATCGTCATCCACAGTCACAACTCGATTATCATCCCATCTAAAAACACCCATTCAATTCAGAAATCGATAACAAAAAACGACATCCCACACAATCGCTCAATTGTAGCGCAGCGTTGCTCTCGCTCGCCCCACAGACCGGAATCCAACGTGCCAATTTCAGCAGAATTTCCACGTCGTCAAAAGGCACATCGCGTGTTCTGAAACACACACACCCACATACCAACCTCTCTTGCTGAAACACAACATACTCAGGAGCGTATGTGCTTTCAACAAAAGCGGTGGTTTCGATAATTAACCCAGTAGGAGCGTTGGCCCGTCCGGACCGTTTGTTTGCATGCAAAAAAATTGGATATGGTTTGTTTTGGTAGAAATGGGTGCATGTACATATTTAACCATTGCATTTTCAATCTGCATTCATTTCTGGTGGTGGTTTTTGTAAATGTATGCGAATACGTAATACGTGTTCTCGGCTGACCGTTAAATATTTGAACGGTTGACCCTAATTTTGGTCCGTGACAATTCCGCTCGTATTCCGAATTGTTTTTGTACTTCTTTAGTATTATGTATAATTATAATGGAATGGTTTTTTTTGTATAGGTTTGGTTTTAATAAAGGCCATGGCCTGGTCTAGTTCGTAGTCTCGTAAAGAATATAATCAGATATTATAATATATAGCCCTTAATATAATATATAGCCCTTATAATTTCGCTTTGAATTTCCACATATAAATTTTATTTTATTTAATGATTATTTTGATCTTTAGTGTTCTTTAGATATTTGATACGAAAAATTATTGGAGTAAAATTGATGGAATATTTCATATAAAAGTTTTTACATGTGATATACATACTGAATTATAATACTTCAAAAAAAACCCCGAATATTATTAATAAATTCAATATGAAATTCAATTTTGAAAATTGAATTAATTATAAACCTAGAGGCAATTGATCAGCAATAATTTAAAATTCAACATAATACATTTAAAATTTTATTTATAAATATCGGGAAAAATACAAGGTCGCGTTATATTCGCATCGCTTTGAACCGCGCGAAAATCAATATCAATATAAAAATAAGCACGTTTCATCCGATTTTTTTTTCAATATATTTTCCCTCCAAAAAGTGAAGTTATGCGAAAGGGTTGAACACGTCGACATATAGAATATTTTACATACACACGCGCAGAAGCTTTCGGCGGTTAAATGAGGAGGGCCTCGCACGCCCCGGGTTTTGTTCTGCGATTGTGCGAGTTCACGGTTCGTTAGAGGGCCAATGGGTCACAATAATCCAATAATGTTCGCTCAGGTGTGCCTGATGCCCGTCCCGGGATTTCTCGTCCCGGGAAACGCGGGAAGCCCGCATTTGTCACCGACCCCGACATGCTGAGACGTCTGCTCCTGCCATATCGCATATTTGCGTATTTTCGAGATCGGGATCGTTTCTTTTATATGAATAATTATTTCTATTTTCGATTTCAAATGCTTAATTGATTGTCGTTATATATTTACTGTTATGTGTGTTAAAAAAAAAACTGTTACAAAATTATTTGAAGCTGTGATCAAAAGCTATACGAGTGCATTCGACCAAATTGGATTTCAGTTAAACGTAGAATAATGCACACGACCTTTTTGAATGTCGACTCGTTCACAAATATAGTGCAAAAGAAAAAGCCTTTTCATTCGACATTTCGATTTCGCCAATCGGATAATTACGTCGTTTTCGAGCACAGACGACAAAGGGACCACACGAACAATACCCGGGCTCCGAGGACATTTTTGCACCTCGATCGTTTTCGTTCACGAATCGGCGTCGATATTGGCCCCGTTGCGCCCCCCAGGGGCCCGAAATTAGTCTTTCGGCTTTATTAAAAGCACCGAACCGGAGGAGCGAAAGAGGAGAGGCCGTGTGTTCTTTGTCGCTTTCTGTGGAAACGCCTTTTCTCACCGAGGCGCTTATCGCCAAAGCTGTTTTTCAATATACAACCCCATTACGCAGTCAATGGCTTTAACCTCGACCTTCACTATCTGAGGAGCCCGAGGAAACTTAAACCGGATCCTTCCTCCAGTTAGGTCCTCCCGTTCCCCGTTTCTGCTTTGCCAAACCCTCGTCGGCGGAAGGTGGATAGGGCCGCATCTGGTTTGCTCACCGTAACTGGATTTATAGTCGAGTGAAATTTCCGAAACCCTAAAGAGACTCTAGACCTCTGTCTATACTATACGTAAACTGGTCTCTAGTTCGCAGGGGTCGAAAACACGACCGTCAATAACCACGCATTAATATTCAATTAAAATGGTGTGACCGCAGCATGGATAAGGCAACGCTTAATCATCAGGTGATTCGATTTGTTATATAGACCTTAACAGCGAATTGCTTTCACTCGGTATCCATACTCAACAATTCTTAATACATGTGATATATAAAAATATAGTTTTTTTTAAATATTTTTTACTCCTATTTTGAAAATATGACTTTATCCCGAGTTGGCTATTGCTATTCACCTGCGTCAAAAGGAAAACTCTTTATAGCACAAGTGCTACAGCTTGAAAAAACATACGCACATTGTACACGTGAAAAAAATGTGGCGTGAAAGTTATCTAGAAGATTTTTCATTCGCGGGTAATATTGCAGACCGTTCTATGGGCACCTCTTAACCGTTACGCCCTTCTAATAATATCGTTTTTATTCATGTTATGCGGCTCAAATGCGAAAACTTGCCGCATAAATACAGAGAAAACCATATTGATTTTTTTCTTTACACACTATAAGCATAATTTCACATGCAGTATTTAACAGGAATGATTCGAATAACCGCACTTACGCGCTGATTTATTTCGTTTTGTTGAAAAATCGTCGGTGATTCGTTCGAATTTTGAAATCGGAAAATTTCCAAGATCGTTATTAAGACTATTACGCTTGAATTTGCCGAATTCGCGAAGAACTCGGAACGACTTTTAATGAGTCGAACGAAGTTGACGTCGTCCGTTGGGAAACGTTTCGTTTAACGTTCGGCTCGCCCGAAAGAGCATTCAAATTAGAACCGTTATCAACACGAAAAAAGCCATTTAATTGGATAATTGAGATCGGAACTCTAAACCTTTATTTCACTCGTCGCAAAATCGATACCGTGAAAATAGTCACTAATTTGTTCTTTTGTGTTTCAGATTCATCTCTTGGGTGCGAATTGTTCTTTGTCCCGAAAGATTTTAACGAATATTGTAAGTATTTTTTTTTATTATAATTTGAATTGTCAGTTATGCTATCATACTGTGTGGTCAATTTGTGAACTCTCCGTTTGAGGGAAAACTCGGTTTGCATTCAGCGTTCATTAGCTAATGCGATCGGTATACTGGTCGTTCATTATTCACTTGAATGCGTCAAATTGTGAATACAACACGAGTTGACTTTCGACGTCATCATTATCGAATTAATCCAGATTTGAATAAAGTATAAGCGTTAATTAGGTTTAGAATATTTTGACTTTGTATAATGAAATGAATTGGAAACGTACACAACGTTCTAATTCCGAAAGGCTATACAGGACGAATTAATAATGCACACGTACGTACTATTTCCCGAGCGTGTTCCGCTGAAAATTTAACAATTTTCCTCATTTGTCCAACTTTGAAAGTGAACACTCGCGTGATTAAAAAATAATCCCATACAAAATTCAAACGCACGACCCTTTGGCGCCACATAAACGTAAATAATATAAAAGGTATAAACTGACCAAGCCGTAATTATAATACAAACCGTATCAGCAAAGAGGTGCCGCGAGTGCAGTACATTAAAGCCGAACCGAATTTGTGCCAAACACACGGAAATTACATTAAAGCAAACACACCCAATTACATTCCAAACGTTACCCATATCTATTTTTTAATTTAATAAATTTTCCACCTCGTTTCCGAAGTGGGTATCTTTTTTATTATAATTTTCCGTTTACGATTCGAATTCTAAATAACGCGTTTTCGTGCAGTCGAATAGTGATTTATTTCATTTTAAAATTTATGTTGTTTATTCTTATATTATATTATACTATACATATGGCATTCTGAAGTAATATATAACCAACATCTATCGACAAATACAATTGTATTACAGAAAAAACGTAAACGATCATCGCTGACGTGAGTTGATATTTGTATTTTCTAATTCCATATTTTGAACTTAATACAATTTTTAATTATTTGAAATCAAATATCTCATTTTATTTACTAATTCAATTTATATGTATTATACGTATCAAAAAAATCTTTTTTTTGAATAATTAAAATTTAATAAAGTTTATAAATTTCATTGGTCATCTTATGACTTCGTCAAGACTGATTCCCATCCGGTACTCGGTTGAGTCTTCAATTACCGGGACTCGAGTAACGGAATGTTTGTCCGCCAATTGCACTAGCTTCAATTTGCATATCTAATTGCCACGGGAGCCCTTTGATGTCGGTCCGCGTCTCGGGATCGCAAATAATAGTCGAAATGTATACTCATACATAACTATTATATATTCGTTATTAACAATTGCGGTTCGGCAATTGCCTTGCGCGCCTCTGCAACATTCGTATAACTAACGGAAGAGTGCTTTAATTGCATCCATCCTCGTTTTAAGCACGTTAATTTCCATGGTTTTCGCATTTGTGTTAAACTTTTTGTTTTGGACGATTTCGATGACTTTGACGAATACTTGGAAATATTATATTGTAAACATTCTATGTTTATTTGTTTGCATTTTCATATGAATCAAAGTTATTTTACAATTGTTGCATACAATCCCTCTGGAAACAAAGTTGAGTTTTACGATGTATAGTTATAGATTTTTGTAACACTTCAGATAATTGAAAATGCTCCAGAACTAAAACTAAGCTGCAAAACACTTTAGAAAGTGAAGTTTCCGTAGCCGGTTATCTAGTCGCGCCACACAAACTTACTATCGTCCTCTGGGATCGTAGAGTTCGCACAAACGTCGGTCGGCCAAAGGGAATTTGATTTTTCGAAAATTTCCCATACCCTTGTTTCAGAAAAATCGACTTAAGCATCGACGTGCCGGATCGGTTTTCAGTTTCGCAATATTCGCACATTTGCGTGTCAATATTCAGGTCAGCCCCATATCCATTATGGTAATGCCGCATCCTCGAGAACTGAGTCCAAATCGCGTTTCGAATACCTAAAAATTCTCACGTTTGTTTGTTTGTTTTGTAATCCTTTGTTGTGTGATTCGTTTTGAAATTTTACGAAATTCGTTTTACGAAAACGCTTTCATAATGTTCGTTTGGTCTATATGTTGGAGTCGTTTTGAAAGCGGGTTGAGCAGATGAAAGGAGTTGCATGGTATTCATATAAAGAAAGTCGTTCATCATGTGTGTTAATGTGTATACGTTATGCCCTATATAAGTCGCTTTAATTGCCTAATTAAAAAATGTTTCGTGTTTTATGTTGGACAATTAAATAGTTTTTTATTTCTTCGTTATTTTTCTATTCGTTTTTACGATTGATAAATTTTCAGTTAAAAACTCAATTTTGTCTGAACATAATAATTTGAGAAAGTGAAAAGATTACATTGAAACAAAACTTATTTTACAAACATTACTTTACAACATTTTAATAAGAACAACTTTAATTTAACGTTATCATCTATTCAAAGTATTTTTTTCTCGCGCTCTTGTTCAAATACCTTGTCTTTTATAAAAAAACAGTAGTATCGCCGTCGACAACGTTAAAGAAAACGTTCCTTCGACCCACAAGTATGAGTCTATCCTCTCCTTGAAAGCCTCTTATGTACTAGATAAACATTTGCTCAGCCGATGAGAAAATACCGGATCGATAATTCCGGGCGCTGGCCATTTTTTCGTCCTTTGTGTTTTTTTTTTCTGGAACGTCCAATGGTCAGTTTCTACCCCGTGCATCTTCTCTGAACTGCTTACAATTCACCAGTTGATACTCGCAGCTTTTCCGCCGGATTTTCCGGCGACTTTCCGTGCTAGTTCTAAACTCGCCCTTTCTGTTCCTTTTCGCCATAAGCTACTTTCGCTCCAAAGTAATACCGAAAAGATTTATTTGAAGATAAAAGTTGCTTACTTTGCGATTTCAATTAACTTTTTTATCAAGAATTTCTGATGTGCTATATACCCAATTATATATTGTTGATATCGCATTATTTACTTACTAGTTTATTTTCGTCGACTTAGCGTACCTAGTTCCGATGTATTCAACATTTTTTCGACTTTTTTCCGAATGGAAAATCCTACAGTTTTCGATGCTAATTCTCGTGGTCTTCCGGCGAACTCGCCCTCGTTTATTCTCTCTTTCCTCTGGGTGTCGTTTACATGCGTCCGAAGGATCGCAGGTACAGAAGAGCGTAAAAAAATAATATGGAAAAAAATGGTATGAAAAATCCCACTTCACCCGGCCGAATTTGGCGTCCCTCATTTATTTACCCATCGATGTCGGCATACGGGGCTGGAAAAAAATACACAGCGTGAAAATCGAACGAGCCTCTAGTACTCTTAGTATGTACACAACCCTTCGCATTTTTAATATCGCAGTTCAAATAATGAGTTTTTTATCATTATTTTTGCTACTTGAATTCTTTTCGAATTGAGAGTTTTTAATTATACTCACATACGTTGATTAATTTATTAATTTTATATTTCTGTAATTTAGTTTTCTCATACTTTTGTTTCATCAATATTTTATACTAGTATATAGGCCCGATGTTAATAACATCGGGTATTGATTTGTTAAGAAACGGAAAACGATAAAATATGAA
>JAOXNN020000053.1:1819059-1842727 GCA_028571205.2 Hydropsyche betteni | reverse complement strand
CGTTTTAAAGTCGCGAGCGTCATTGTGACACATACACACACACACAGACAGATATCCGCTATTATATATAGGGGATATTCCCATCTCATCACATCGTTCAATATGCAGTCTTTGCAAAGATGGCTTAAAAAAAATTGCTGCGTCATCTTGAATTATTTCCTTTAAAAATGCATACATAAAACTGTTGAATTTGATTTACATCTGGGAAAGCATCTTCTCCGTCGGCGACATAGTGAAAAAAACCGTATAAAAGTGTATATATTTGAAAATATGAAGGCGCGCACTAAAGTCCCATTAAAATAATTGCACACAGCGTTTCGCCAAAGATGGTAGGAAGCACTGAAAACGCTACAGTATTTGAATTGCTAAGCAACAAGTCTTCTTTCTTACCATTTCTTGAAATATAAAGTGAGCGCTCCGTGCAATTTTCAACACTTCCCTCATATATTATTTCGTTTTAACGACACCCGCTCCATAGAGATCTCTCCACCCTATTACGAAATATCCTCGAGAAACACGAGGATTCCCAGATTCAAAAAACAAACAAGACCTACAACATTCATCGATAAAATATTATTCACAACATCTTGGCCGAACAATTTCGAAAAATCGACACGCTAACCTAACTATTTTTAGCGCATATCAAAATTGATAAAAGCCAACCTGTTTCATTCAAACGGCACGCTCCCGCCCTTATCGCACGGAACGAGAAAACCCGCGTAATGTTGGCGACATTAAATTCGCACCACGCCCAGCAATGAAAATGACCATCAGATTAGAACCTTTTGCTTACCTGACCGGTGTTCGCGTTTCTAGGCCCAGTCGCTTTGTGCACACAATCCTCCCTCGGGGACGCACTTTGTCCGACGGCCAACAGGAATATCCTTTTTGAATAATTAGAACTGAAAAGAGGTGTCGTGTTTCGTGCAATATATGCGGTTTTCGTTTAAGGTTCGAGGATTTTGCTGGGTATTTCGTGTTATTGGATCGATGGAGTCTTTTGAGGCGCTTTTCAGTTGGTTTGGTGGAGTCAGTCTTGCAGCAGATTTTGATATACCTTTGCTGAAATTGCGGAAGGATGAATGACCGTTTCGGGTGCTTTGCAACG
Organism: Hydropsyche betteni; assembly: GCA_028571205.2. NCBI lineage: Eukaryota > Metazoa > Arthropoda > Insecta > Trichoptera > Hydropsychidae > Hydropsyche > Hydropsyche betteni. The sequence continues at coordinate 1,841,619 of JAOXNN020000053.1, read as the reverse complement.
GTAAAAGCTGTAGTGTGCTATTTTTATACGAAAATGTTTCAGAATTTATATGGCAAACTTAACTTTATATCAAATTCATGTCTTCTTTCGTGAAAAATTTAATAAATGTTTAAAGTCGACGTCATTTACCAGTATATATTTTTACTTACTGCAAAATACACCGTATTCCAAAAAAAGCAATTTAAACGTGCATTAAATTAAATAAATGTGCATTAAGAAAATAATGTGCGCATTTTGCACGATCACAACTTTTAGAATACAATCGATTCGCAACACACTGAATCCAAACAAAATCAACATTGATTTAAAAAATGGACCAAATTTCTAAATGTAATAATTGACAGTTGTATTGTATTGCCTGTAGAGATTGACTTTACTCCAATGACATTGTCATTTTAATGCGCAAAATATTCATTCTATTGCACATTTCATATTTTGTTTTAATGGAACAATATTTTCGAAACACACTTTCATCGACATCGTAGAAACTGCCCCTCATCCCCAAAATATTTTGACCTTTATATCTACTCAAGTCTCGAATTTAATCAACTTACCCTCAGAGCACTCTCGATATCTTCAAACCGCGATGAAAATAAACTCTTCATCAAATCAAAAAACCGAAAACTCCCCCCGCAATCCGGTCAAGCCCGGCACACGTACACAGTCACCCGGCAATTTCGCGTTATTTATTTTTCGTATAAAACAAAGCTAGGCTAATTTATGCACTCGTTAATTACGGCCGCCTTGCGCTTTGGATATTCGAGCGCCGCACCCACACTTTCGTTAACACGGCGTTAACACAAAGCTGGCGCTTTCGTTGTGCGTAATTAAAAGGGATTTGCGGTCGTCGTAATTCGCCGCGCGGTCTTATCTGCTCTCTCGTTTGCATACTTTCGAATTTACTACTGGAGGCGGAGGAGCTTTTCTGCGTATGTGCGATAAGTGGTGTGCTTGTTTGCGGGGAATTCGTCAAAAACAAAAGGTCGCGTTTCGGCCGTTAATGAAGACCGTTTCGGCTTTCGTGTTGCGGCGGTTGAGAAAGCGTTGCCGATCGTTCGATAGCGTATTTTGTAAAATGGTTTTTATGTTATTCTCGAATGAGTTTTTTATTATGTTGTGTAACGTTTTAGATTTTCCGAAAATAAAACTCAATTTCGCTGGCTTATAAAAGTGATTCTTTTTCAAATAAAGCGAAAACGTAAATATGAATTTTATCCCATATTTTTGTTTGCTAAGATCAAGCAAAACTCGGGATTTACTTTCTGAACATAATAATATAGTTTGATTTATGTAACACGCTATATACCATAAATCCTTTCCGCGAACAAAACGAACCGCTTCACCTCTGAAAAATCCTAGCTTCGCAACTGTTGCTCCGAATCTTTATCGCATATTTTAACTTTCGCGACGTTTCGAAACCGCACAGGAATTTTTAATCCGCCTCGTGATAACGATCGCGAATAAAATCATGTTTTCACAATTACCCGAACCGCAAACCTCGGTTTCCCTTAATTTTTTGTTTATCAAAGGCGCGAAAAACCCGCCCGCAAAAGTCGAAATTTGGCCAGCGGCGGGGCGAAATCCGACCAGCGCGCACCTGGCCCCCTAATTAAATTCCATTATTATTATTATCATAATGTCGTTATTTCGCGCGAAATATTCGCGGCATGCCAATTTCCATAATTAACGTTTTATATAGGCGGACGCGCAAAAGTGCGGACAATATCGGGCGTCGCATAGTTTATTAATTGCGGCCGCATTCGTTCAGCTGAAATTTTCAGACCGCGTTGTAAAATCGAATGTGTCCCAATAATTAAATGGTGTTTTTTGTTTTGCATTTTTTTTAATTACATATCGATCCTTTTTTTGTAATTTGTTATTTTTAGCTGTAATAAATTTTTCTTTACGAGTATGCTTGTTTACATTTTTTATTTAATTTATAGTTGCAATTATTTATTCTGCCATATATATAAAATGAGATGAAAATTTATATATTATTTCCTAAAAATTTATAAAAATTGTTTAATACATTATGTAGACATAATTGACGTTCACGCAACCTCAACAACCTTACACATTAGCTCTCAATATTTCAGGTGCCCTTGAACTTTTTCATGCGTCATCGCTCCGAGTTTAATAAACTTCTCTTGAAACTTCAGATATGTATCGAATAATCCGATAATCCCTAGAATTGCTCACAACTTTCTTACACGCACAACTCCGAACTTAAATGAACTTAAAACCCACAATATATGAACAGTTTAGATTCAATACATACAACGTTAACCATCGCACATTCATCAGCCGTCGATTTCGAATCGACTATTTTTTACTATCTGTAATTCAAACATACGCTTATTCGATATAAAACAGCATAGTTTACATATAAGTTTTCGCCAAATTCAAATTCGCACCAGCCAAAGGGCCATTTGTAATGTTCACGCCACGCTCAGGAGCGCGAACTCTCGCGTGTTCGAACACGGAACGCCTTTTCACAGTCGAAATTTCAATGGGACAAATAGCCCTTATTTCGCCACGGCGAACCCCCGAAATCTCGGGGTGAAATCGAGACCCTTCCTATGGTTTTGGGCGAAGCCCTTTGCGAGCGTGCGAATAAATACCCGAAAAAAGGCGCCGCTGTTTTTCGTATCGTGTTGGCGTAAGGTGCGTCGCGTGCTCGAATACGAAAATTGAAAACCGTCGGAAAAATGTACCGACATTGTAATATAGTTGTGTGTGTGCGTATATATATGTTTTTTTTGTATAAATAGACGTGCGAAATTCGTTAATTCATCGGAAGCGCGATTCGCTACTTTCTTCCCCCTTGTTGCTTTTGAATTCCGCGGATTCCGAACGAATTTTTTGTCAATTTTCTTAAAATCACTCTTTTATATAAATTTTTCTCTCTACTTTTGTATTTTTTTTTTTGTTATGTATTTTGTGTTATTTCGCAAGCAAAAGATTCTTTTAAAAGGCTTTTCGTTTAATCAAAATATTTCAGTTAACGCTTCTATTCTTAATGTATTACAATATGAAAATATTTCATAGAATAATCTGATTGATGATTCATAATAAAATAACATTTATACATCCATCCGATTGATCGATTCATTCAAAAATATCATAAAATATCGTCGATTCGTATGATTTCATTTCAAACACCTTTCCAACTTTATCGTACAACAGAACCCCACAATAACGCGCGAAATCGCAAACAATCAATCACCTTCCGTTTTACCGCTTTTCGCATGCAACAGCGCCTGCACAGCGAAATTGAATTCGGAAACCTGTAACACCCGCATAGATGCGACTATCTGAAACGCAGGAGAATTCTCCGAATTGCATTTTTCCATCGCGGGGGCGTGTATCGGCGTGCAAGCGAGCAATATCGCGGTCTTGTCGCAAAGCGGCCCCGCTTCATCCATCTACTCGGCGGAAACTTATCGGAAACAAAAACGAGACCGAAACGCGATGAGAAATATTAGGAGAAGAGCAGCCTCGGTTGTGGGCGAGTTGCGAAAATGCAATTTTTCGCAGAGTTTTCCTCCGGGGTGCGGCGCGCACTTATACTCCGGGAAATGCGCCGGGAAATCCTCGAAGGCGACGTCCCGCGAAAATTATTCGATTTGTGTACGTTCACGTTTTATTCGTGCACGCCGTTTGTTCGGTTTCGGCTTTTGTTTATTTATTTGTTCTCGTGTATTATTTCTCGCCGTCGGGGGGTCGGAGGGTGTGATTTATCCGTCGACATTCGTGACTGAAATGTTCGCTCGGAAAATTTTCGTTGATTTCAATTTCGAGTCACGATCCGTTTATTGTCCGATTTTTCGTTCGATTTTGTGTTTGGAGATCGTAAAAGTATTCCTTTTTCGCGATTCATATGTTTATTTCTATATTGCTCGTGTTTTCACAATTGCTTTGCCATTACATAAACGATATGTTTCGAATACGAAATCGTATTAATTTATTTTGGCTTTCGTTTCATTTTTTCGTACTCCGAAAACCTTTCTCTTTTAATATTCCGTACGAATCGTTTATTCATAGAAAAAGAGATGTGTAGTAAATCGACAACTCCCCATAGTTCATACCTCATCAAACTATGCATGAAAACCTCAAAAGGCTCACAGCTTTCGCGTTTGCATAAAATATTTATATCCGCCTGAATTAACCCGTTGCTTTGAATCGGTCGTTTGATTCATCAGGGAAATCTCCGTGTCGACCAAATATTTGGATTCTCTTTCATAGACGTCTCAAGAAAACGCCAAATGTGTATACCACTAACATACATATATTAGGGACGTTCTAGATGTACAACACGTCCGTAAATTTCGGACACATCGACACATTTTCTACCAAATTCTTTTATGATATATTATACATAAAACTTTTAACTTTTATCGCCTAATACTCAAATCTTATTCTGCAAATACAGATTTTTTTTATAATAATGAGTTTTCTTTACTTGAATATGTTATTATTTTTAATATTTCACCAAATTCAACTAACTAACAATAAGAGCAGAAAGCTCGCGCATCTCAGTGCATCCCTAATTAAAGACGCTCGCAGGATATGGGTTAACACATTGTCCATCGAAATTATGAATATCATACATGTTCATTTTTCTCATTCGTTATCTTAACAAAAAAGATAATACTATATTTTCCTAGTTCGAATCAAAAAACGAAATATCTCCCATCCTTGTACGATGTGCCGAAGCCGCATGATCGATGTTCGCCTGATTGGTCCCGAGTGCAGATACAGATCATCTCGTTCATGTATCAGAGGTCGATGTGTGTGTCGTCTGCCCTTATCTAAATGAACCCCGTCGATGATGGGTTCGAAGGAAGTGTGAAATCTGGCGCCATCAATCTTTATGGGCGGCCGTAACGCGATGACGCGGCGACGTACAAGCCGATAAGGACGAACGTGGGAAAACGTTCGAGCTCCTCTTCCTCCTGCTGGGGTTGATGTGACTGCTGATCGTGTTTAGGAAAAATCGGGGTTGAAAGGTTGGTTGTTGCGGTTAAGGTGTTAAAAGTTACGCAACGACCCTAGTGTTATTCTATTACTGTTTCCAATTTGGTGGAAGCGGATTCGATTGGTGTTCGCTTTTGGTCTTTGAATTAGATTTTTTTATATTTTAATACATATATTATATAAAAATCATCGTTATAAAAAAATTACGATATACACTCATGACATGACTATGCTGCAAGATCTTAAACATTATAAAATCTACTAAGACTTTCGTCCTAAAAGGGGGTTGTCGCAGTTTTATAAATTTTAATGTTCGCTTATGAAAACTAGAACTTTGCGGGAAAAGAAACTACTTACTTGATTTTATAACAGTTTTTTTTCATCAAAGCGTAAAATATACGTATGTAGTGAGTGGCGTTTACCGACTTTTAACCGAGGCGTACGCTTGGTTATCGCTCGAGCGCCACAATCTCGCTTCAAAAAGTGGAAAACTTATCAGATTAAAAACTTGCCCTTACGAAAAACAACTTTGCGGCCCGTTAGTTCTGCCACTTCGTATATAAAACCGCGATGTATTCATATAAATGTATAGCGGCCGTAAAATCGGCTCCGGATAAACACTCGTGTAAAACGGCACACGCGCTATAAAACTGCGCACGTTTTTTTTTTCTTCGTTATTTTCACTATTATGTTTTAACCCAGCCAACGGGGAAGCCTTCTAGCGAACACCTACGATCCTCAATGGAAAAATCTGGATTAAAAGATTAGTGGGGAGGACCGCAAAGTTTCGCGTGTGCCGCGTTTTTATTCGCGCGCCACTACGTTACACGGAGAAAAACGATTTTCCGCTTGAAAATTTAATTTTGCTCTGGGAAAACGTTTTGCATTTTTACGCGTCCGAGATATAAAAGTGTCCGTTTTTAAATTGGTTGTATTATTAAATTATTCTCCTCGCTGTGTCATATTAATATCGACTGCGGTTCCGTGTGTGTTTGTAATCTCAAATAATCTCGATATTTATTTCTTGATAAAATGTGTCATTTATATTGTTTTTTCCTGTTTGATGATTGTTCATTTCCTGTATTTTATATTGGAAAAAACATTTTAACTTAATCTTTTCACATTCAACATGTTCTTAGCTTATCATTTGTATATTATCAGTTACTTTTTAACAGCATTCAATATTACAAATATTTAATTTAGAGTTGGAAACATCTTTGTGTTATTAAATATCCTAACATGCTTATTTCAAGTATGCAATAAAACTCCACGGCTCGTTTCTAAATATTGACGTCAAATGTTAAAATTTGACGAGAGAAATTTCCAACTATGATTTATGCGAGGCGCTAACTTACGGGACACCAAGGTCTTTCCCACGGGACCCTACACGTACCCAAAACGACCCAATTCTACTAGTATAATTTGCCACAACCCTGTCGCAATTTTTCCATCGAATTTCGAGTTCCGCTTCATTTTGGCGCCCTGTTAGGGACCGGAAAAAAAGTAGAAAACGACACGATCACAAATAAATTTTCCTTTAATCCGATAGGTACCGTTAACGTGGACGAATCCGATCCCTTGTTCAATTATGATTTGTTTAAATTATGGTGCCCACGGGCTGTCGCTAATTTCCCATTACGGTTCTGACGGATGGTCCCCGGACGTACCGTAAAAACGGCGCGCTTATCTTTTTCAATTTGCCGCGTATAATACGTATAAATTAATATTTATTTATTTGTTTGGGTGAATTTTTATTTATTTATTTGTTTTTTATGTTCAGTTTTCGCTCGGACAGATTTTCGTTCGTCTAATAAATAGAGTGCCTCTCTCGCGGCGCGTTCATCTTTCATGCATTGCTCACATAAATCTACGTCTTTGTCCTTTAATGGTAGACAAAAGCCCTTTTTTCGCGGCGGCGCGTTTACCGCCGAGCCAATCGGAAGCTTTCATCTTAATAGACACGAAAAGTTACTCTCAACTAAAATACTTTTCACATGATTTATTTCCTATCGATTCGCTGCTCCCTCTTTCTGTGAGATGGGCTTCGTTCAGTCTATGTATAATATAATATGTAACACAATAAGAAAATTTCTTTTGAACGCATTTTAACGCAAGTTTATTTTTCTTAATCACACACTATTATATCTTAAATCAAAAAATAACATCATTTCTATTAATTATTTTATACATTCCTTCCTTGGTTGCTTTTTTAATAACATATTTAGCTAACACGATAATTCCATCCCATGTTTCTCTAACAATGTTATTTATTCTGCTTGCTGGTATATTGACTCCTGCACTTCCACCTTCTGGTAACACTATGTTGTAAGTCAAATCGACCTCTCCCACTGCTTTTACCCAATCTGCGCTTGTTCCTGAAATAGTCTTATTAAACATTGTTTTCAGGTTTCCAACGTCATAATGTACGCCGGGAGCATACACGTGCATGGCAAAAGCTATGTCGCTTCCCAAACTATTGAGTTCATTGACATTCGAAGGATTAGATCCATCGTATGAATATGGATATAAAACGTAGCTGCCATAACTATGAAAAGACACATATGCTTTGACTCTTTCTTTATTGTTTATTATGATCTCTCAAAACTCTAGACTCGACTTCTGAGAATGGTTTTGGTCCACCATATATTTCAGAACAAGGATTAGAAGTAGCTCCAGATTCTAACCATTTAAAATCGAAATTTCTATTGATTTCAACACCTGGGCAACTATTGCCTACTTGTTTTGACTTGTTCTTCGTCCATAATCTAGCCTGGTAATTATGATATAATGTTATCATATTCATATACCAAAATAAATTACTATTATATTTAAAATATTGATATTCTAAAACCTACCCCTGTATTGTGAGTAAATTCGTATCCATCAGGATTCAATATTGGAATGATAATCCAGTCAATGTCATTGGCTACATCACTCTCAGTGATGTTTTCTACTAGTTTGGTTATCATAAATAGAGCAACTGGAGGAGAAATCCATTCACTACCATGCATTCCCGCGTCAGCAACGATGATCGGCTTACTCGTATTCGTTCCACCGGTAGATGAAATTTTGATGACTTTTATATCTCTAAATTCATATGTTATGTCTCTAACTTCAACAGTTACTCTGGATGGAAAGCGTTCAGCTAAACTGTCCAAATAGTCATTAATCTGAAACCATTTTAGCTTATTTTTGAATTCTTCTACTTTTTATTTTTAATAAAAAAAATGATCTTATATCACCTCACTGTGCCTGTGAAATTTCGTGAAACTAATCGTTACATCATCTTTGTCTGTTTTTATTGCTTCCTCTTGTTTCTTTTTAAGACGTAACACACTGAAAATAACAAAAAATAACGCTTTGACAGCTTAAACTCTAACTTAAAACGTCGTGAAAAATGATGAAAAAAAATACTTCAATACCTCTCGGGATCCTCTGTTGAAGCTTTGAACTGCACTTTTTCCGATCTAAGGAAAGATTCACACATATCTAGCGATTCCTTAGGGACAAGAATCCTAGTTTTGCATTCTGGATTACAACCATTTTCCCATAATTCCAAACCGTGTATATTTTTTTGTAAAAATTCAAGTGCCAAAAAATCTCTCTTGGTAACTGGTTTCACATCGTATATTTTACTTCTGTGATTTTTTTTTCTTTAATTAAATATTAAAATTTTTTATACAATTAAAATTTATATTATACTTACAGATATATATCATTAGCTTCCACCAATGAGAATATTATAATGAAGACAAATATCGGTAATTTCATGTCGATGTTTAAAATTTATTATCACTAATGAATCTTATACATTATATTTATATACTTTTAAAATCCACTTAAAGTGATAATAACTGATTACGATATCTTGAATATATCGCGTATTCTGCGATGGAATAATTGAAAAAATACCAATAATTCTATTAATTCTCAGAAAAAATTAAATTTACTCATCTGCAGAAATATGATATGTAAGTGTTTACGAAAAAATCGTTCGAATATCAATTTTATATTTTATAAATAATTAATGAAACATTTTCGAATTAATTATCATTGAATCAAACTTGAAACCTTTTTAAAAATTTCAAAATATCTTCACAATTTTTTTTTTTTAATTTTGCACATAATAAATCTTTCCTCCAACATTGCACGCGAATGCAGCAGTTAAATGCAGTCGCGGTCTAGCGTTGCTTGTTAGTGGTCACAAGACAAATTCGCAGTATCGCATATCCCGCCAACAAACCGCATTTCCGACACGATTCAGCAACCTTAACAGTGTTTAGCCGTTCCGACATGGCCAAACTGTTGCCCACGAAGCAAGCCTGAATTTCAGGACCGTTCGGAATCATCGGAGTTCGTTATTTATGTGTCTAATGGAGTCGGATTGCCGCGAGGATACGCTACTTCCAATTTGTCGGCAATACGACACTCGAAATGGTTCAGCCTCGTTATCTTGGGGCGACAAATCACGCAAAAATTGCCAAATCCGATATTGGATTTCTCGAGTATCTGGGAAATGTGTTTTAATACTTACTTGGAGTTGTTTAGGTTCTGATTGCGATTATTTTTATTTTTACTTGCCGGAATGGTGTAGTAATATGATAATATATTATTGCAGTGATTTTTTTTTAAAAAAAAAGGTGCCGGAACGCACTTTTTTCAAGCCTTTTAATTTAATTATTTTATGAGACCTATGATACCCCTATATTCAGAAGAGATAAACAGTCAATGGCTTCCAAGAAAAAAAAAATCAAAAATTTTCAAATAAAGAAGAAAATAAAATTTTGGTAACATTTATTAAAATTTCGAGAAAAAAGGTGCCGGAACGCCGTTCCGTCGCGTTACAGGATAAAAAAGGCCTGTATTATTGTATTATGATGCTTCAAAAGTTTTAAAACTCTTTATACGCTAACGACTCACATGTGAGTCGCGCATTGACTCGCCATATACGCTGAAGACTCGCCCGAAGATTTCTCTTAAAATCTACAAATTTAATTATACTAGTGGGATTTATAGACAAATGCATTTAAAGATAAAAAATCGATGGTTTTGAAATTTTCAATTACTAACGTATGGGTAAAGATAAAATATTTTTGGAATGGCTGTTAAAAGGTTATCATATTTAAGTTCTATTATATATTCGGAATCTGAAAAGAATTACTTTTAAATTTTTTATCGCGACTCTTTATAGATAAAGAATGTGTAATAATTCTGGCTATCTACTGCCAGAAAAGCGGAATTATCCCTACGTGTCCTGAGGGCACGAAAGCGGGACTAAAATATTCATATTGGCCGAAAGGAAGAAAGAGAAAAAACTAGCGAGCAGCTGCCTCGCCAGCGCACACGCATATAAGTCGTAATAAATAAAAGAATTTTATATTTTATCCGTGTAATCTCAGAATATTTTTATATTTATCTCGAATACAAAATTAAAATGATCGAACGTGTTTCGCTCAGTTTTGTCCGTACATGCCTTCTCTGGCGGCTTTGTTGATGACGTATCTAGCGAAAACGACGATTCCGCCCCAAGTTTCCCTGACCACTTGGTTGATCCTGCTTGGTGGCAAGTCGAATCCTGCGCTTCCACCACCGGGCAATTCCAAAGTGTAGGCCAAACTGACGTCTCCAACTCCCATAGCCCAGTCGTCGCTGGCTCCAGCTGCAGCATAGTTCAAAGCGGTGGCAGAGTTTCCGACCAAGTATTTGGTAGATCCAGGGGCAGCCAAGCCGTCGATGGTGTTTGCTACTTGGACTCCGAGGCTGTGCAATTCGTTGACATTGGGTGGGTTAGATCCGTCGTATCCGTATGGGTACAAGAAGTAGCTTCCGTAACTGTGAATGGCCATGTACGCCTTCACTCTAGCCTTGTTTGCGTTGATGACGTTTCTCAAAACTTGAGTTTCAATTTCTGAGAAAGGACTGGGTCCAGCAAAAATATCAGAGCAGGGGTTTGAACTGGATCCAGATTGCATCCATTTGAAATCGAAGTTTCTGTTGCCATCGACTCCGGGGCATGTGGAGCTGGATGCGGTTGATCTTGTCTTTCTCCATAACCTAGTCTGAATTCGAAAGAAATATTAGAATAATAATTTACCAATATGTAAAATTTTTACATAAATAAATATTATGTACATTAGTGTGACTGTATTCATATCCGTCAGGGTTGAGAGAAGGAATGATGATCCAGTCGATGTTGTTTGCTACGTCACTTTCGGTGATGTCTTCTACCAATTTGTTGATCATGTAAAGGGCTACAGATGGTGCAATCCATTCTCTAGCGTGGATACCTCCATCAGAAACGATGATTGGTTTGCTGGGATCATTTCCTCCTGTTGATGAAATTGTGATCATTTTGATATCTCTGCCGTTGACTGTTCTTCCGCCAGTTGAAACTTTGACTCTAGCTGGGTATCTTGCAGCCAAATCGTCCAAGTATGCGTTGATCTGGAAACATATATAATTGTTATCATCATTTCGAAATTATTGCATGGCCCGTATATTATTTGTATTCAATTAATGGTGTCATTATCTTTCGTATTTGTCAAACAGACGGCCTCGATTTATTGTTATCGCCGGATTGGGCAAATCCCATTCGAATTATGCAACGATAGATCTATTTCACTGATTGTGCTATTTATCTTTCAGATGATGAAAAAACACGTAAATCAATTTATTTTAAAGCCATTGAATCCAGTAATCAATTATGGTATTACGAGATTGCATTTCATTAAATTACTTTAATTATTTTCATAATTTGTAAAGTATTTACTATTAAATTGAAACACCAAATTTCAGATTATATCGCGAAATCGAAATTTAAAATCTCTTGAAATGATTTTTTTTTTTAATTAACCAAATATTATATAATCATTTATATTATACCTCAGCGTGTCTGTTGTAGCTGGTGAAACTGATTTTTTCATCTCCTCTGCGTGCTGCTCTTGCTACTTCATTTTCTCTCATTTCGTTTTCCAACACACTGTCGAATGTGAAAATTTTAAACTCTCACAAATTGAATTCTTAATTAAAAAAAATAAAAATAAATCGAGCATACCTCTTGGGATCTTCTATCAAAATGTCGAAGTTCACATTGGCGGCTTTCAGAACGGATTCGAAAACTACCAAGGATTCCTTTGGCACGAGCATTTTGGCTTCACGTCCCAAAACGTGGGCATATTGCCACACATCCAATCCTGGGATATGTTCTTGAAGTCCTTGGACTACCAGGAAATCTTTCTTGGTCACAGGTCTCACATTGTAGACCTTGCTCCTAAAAATAATTCATGTTATCAATAATTCTACTTTTGTACATGGAAAAAGAAATCGAAAATGGTATATTTACTTACCCTTCCAAATAATCATTGTTGGCTTGCACGAGGGCAAAAGCCACGAAGAACAAAAATGCCAGCACCTTCATATTGGTGATTAACCGTCTTCATGATCGTATCGATCCTTTTATACGAATTGTATATCTATAAAAATCATTGATAATGATTTCTTGTGAGTGATCACATATTAATCTTTTTCTCGACACAATCGTTTGTATTCGCGTATTGATGATAAAATACAATTGTATTTGGTAAAATCCGTGATTTTTTTATTTTTAGAAATATATTAGAAATTGCAAACAATATAATTTTGATCGACTGATAATTGTTTATTTTATCTTAATGATTTTTTTTTATTTATACCTTTTTTTATACATATATAATAATAAGGAAAAAATCGAAATTGAAAAATTCTCTTGAGAAGTTTTATATTATATTTATTTTTTTATGATAATACATCGAGTTTTTTACTTTTTTAAATATAACATTTTTTTTACCAATCTTCATGGTTATGGTGCATTATACAAGATCTATACTTAAATTGATGACCCGACTTTACCGTAAGTTTGAAATCATTCGGCCAAGAATGACTTCAATATTCAATCTTATGAATTTTTTTTCAAATATAACGTTCTTATTCTATTAATATAATAGTAATGAACGAATTCATTTTAGTTTATTTTCCTTGGAAAGAAAATCTGGAAAATTTTGATTATATCACTTATCCCGCAATAAACTTCAGAGATTCCGTGATAAAAAAATTTTCGTAAGAATTTTTTAAATTTAAAAAATGACAGTTAATATCGAAATTTCTCTTAAACCTCAAGATTTCTCATGACAAGTTTACCGAGCACAATCGTTAGTTTTAGTTAGTTAGTTAGTTACTAATTGTGAAATGACTACACAAATATTTAGTATGATAATAATTTCTGATTATCGAAACGTGTTTTTGCTTAGTAATAATACTTCGTTGTTCTCATTATCTATTTGCGTAATTCTAATATCTGCTTTTCAATCAATGATTTTCCCATCTTTAAATAATCTATAGTAAAGTAAAACTTATTTACTAATTTATCATCAATTGTTTTGCTACTTTATATTTTGAATATAATCTAAAGTTTAATGAAGTGAATAATCTGAAACTGAACTTTGATGTACTCTTAAAAAATACACGACTTCTTTCTTTACTCTTATCTTAGCAGTTTAATAAAATTAACTGTTTATTAAATTAAAGTAATCCGTAAATTTTTCAAATAAAAAATAAATGTATCGCTTATATTTGATTTAATCATTTTTCCAGTATAGTGTAGGTTGAAATAAAATAGTCATCATAAAAAATCTTGAAACATACCCGTGATATGGATTTCAAGTAATATCTATGCAAAAAGACATTAATTTTTTATTAATTCAAAATAGATAATGGTACAAAATTATACACACAGATGTCGGGAAATTATTTCTTTTTAATTTTTATTTGATAATATAAATTCACTAAAACATAATAAGAATCATTCAAAAAAGAAAATATCAGAAAAAATTCTATCTATAACATATGAAGATATTGATAAGTTTTTCCTGCGTCATAAATAACTCTAATAATAAATGCATCTAGTTAACAAACAAGTTTTCGTTAATCTTATAATTTTTATCCGATAGAAATGATAAGATAATATAAAAATTATCGACTTTACTCTACATTTCTGTCGAAAATTACAAGTAATATTTTTTTTTATTTGAAGTATATCAGTTTTCCCAGAATTTATTTAATTTTATATTCGTTTTATATGCATTAAAAATATCAGTCATCATAGTAAAGGTACCATGTTAAAAGTATAAATCATAAAATAATTCATTTGATAAGTTATCTTTAATGGTTAGATTGTGTACTCAAAAGTATTTCTTTCATTTAGTATCGACAAACCTGAATAGTATCTCTCCGAAATTCATCAATCGATTTGAATTGAAGTCATTGAAAAATTGTTAACATATTTCATCAATGCAGTCTCATCATATTGTGGTATAATTTTGACAATGATAATAATACATAATATTCATTTATAATGAAAAACAACTCACTATTGTTTTAGGTTACAAACGTGATAAGAAAAATATCCTGCATTGTTCTTATATTATATTGTAAAACAATGATTATTTTTCTTTTCAATTACTCATTCAATTTTTACTTATTATTATTTTATTTGCTAATCATGTTTTCAATATTTTTTGTTTCAGATATGACTGCTTATTAAATTGCTGATTGGATGAGATCAACTAATATCGACAATGGATACTTTACTTAATAAGAACACTGCTATTTTATGCCTACTTATGACAATTTTCTCAATTCATTCTGCATATGGGGATTTTACAGCTCAATGTCCACCACCTTGTGAATGCAAATGGTTCTCAGGAAATAAAGCAGCATCATGTGCTGACAGCCAACTCACATCTATACCCAATAAATTAAGTAGTGATATCCAAAACCTTAATTTATCGTTTAACCCTTTATTTGAAATAGTTCCAAACGCATTTGATAATGTTGGACTAGTAAACCTCAAAAAACTTTTTCTTATGAATTGTCAAATTGAAGATATAAACAAAGATGGTTTTAAAAATCTTAAAATTATGATTGAAATTGATATATCTAAAAACTCAATCCGCAAATTGCACCATGATACGTTTAGTAATAACGAAAGGGTAAGAGTGATCAATCTGAATGATAATCTTTTGGAAGAATTAGAAAATGGCTTATTTGAGAATCTCCAGTTTCTGCAAAATATATACTTGAGCAATAATCGCATTTTCAAGATTGGAACTAAAACTTTTGTGAATCTTCCAGTTTTGAAAAAATTAACTTTGAACTCTAATAACTTGACACACATCAGATTAGAAGCTTTATCTAAGCTTACAAATTTATCCAGCTTAGAATTGCAGAGAAATCTATGGAAATGTGATTGCCATCTTCAATCTTTCCGCAACTGGGTAATTGATCACAATTTATATACACATCCAACAACTTGTAGTGAGCCTGCTCGCTTGGAAAATAGAAATTGGAATGAACTTGACTCAACTGATTTTGCTTGCAAACCTACTATTCTCGAGCCTATGCAAGATAAAGCAATTCAAGCTTCGAATGAAAATATTACTTTATCCTGCAAAGTTACCGGAAATCCAAAACCGGACGTTAGTTGGTCGCAAAACTCAGTTATTCTTGATGGTATGTCTAGACGACATGGAGAAAACAGACATGTAATCCGAAGAAGTGACCTTGATTTAACAGTATGGGTAAATCTCACTATTTTCAATGTAAAATATCATGATCGTGGAGATTACACATGTCTTGCAAAAAATCCTGGTGGATCTGAAGCTAGAATTATTTCATTGACGGTCAATCGAAATGCAGGCGCTGTTGGATCAGGTGTCAGTGCTAATGAAAGTTTGCTTGTTATAATTGGACTTTCTGTAGGAGCAATAATTTTGCTTATCGTAATAGTTTTGCTATGTTATTGTTTCTGCAAAAAGAAAGATATCAAAAGACACATAAAATCTGACATGCATTCGTCTAACGGAGAAGCCCTGATAGAAGGATCTGTAATTCCAGAAATGGAAAAAAGTCTCATTACTACTGTAAATCCTTTAACTAAACCCCCTAGGCGGTACGATGCTCCGATATCTAATACAAGTGGAGGAACAGAAATGTCAGAACTCAATAAAACTCTTTTAGATAGTGATTCTATTTTTGGTAAGTACAATATCACAATATTTATGAATTATAATATAATTACTTTTATATCTTATATTAACATAACGATTGCGAATATTTTTCAGCACCCAATGAAGATGAAAGTAGATCTATGAATTTTACTGATCAGCATCCTAAAAGGTCTCGTGATATGCTTAATGTAAGCACATCAGGACATGGAGACCAACGAACCTACCCACCAGATCTTTTATCTTTTCCACCACGAGGCGGACAAGCTTCTCCAGCAGCAAGTTCTGCATCTACTGCCCCAGATAGTACCCGTCTACCTCCACAACTTCAACAAAGCCCCATTCATTCTCCAATTTATGGAACAAATCCTAACCTTTTCAAAACACTTTCTCACTCTCGTTCACAATCTCCATTCACTTCGCCGTGTGCTCCAACAGCAACGCCTAGAGTTGGATATGTGACGATTCCAAGACGGCCAAGAATCCCTAGTTGGGCTAGTACAGCTAGTTACATGACTGTAGTAGTGCCCACTGAAGGAGTTGAGCCAGTATACGACAACCTTGGTTTGAGAACAACAGCAGATGGTAGTTCAGTTCTTTCACTCAATAAAGCTGGATTGGAGCAGCAACTATCTCCTAATGGTATGAGAAATCGTCCTTTACCGTCTACGCCAGGAAGTTTTCCAGGTACAGTTGCCGTAATGTATGCTCCGATAGAAGAGCAAGAGCAAGCACCATCTCCCGCTCCTAGCACACCATATAGTTCCACGTTACCCAGGATAGGAAGCAACTCAATGCATTTCCAACAATCGCCTTCACTGCATGACCTCGAACAAAGAACAAATCGTTTGAAAGAAACTTCAGAATCAGGTCCTGTGAAAAAAAGTGTGAATCATAAGATTCCACAGTCACCATTTATGACCAATGGCTCAGTGTATGATTCGTCTGCCAGTGAATCACTATATGATGTGCTACCTTCGAGAAGCGGAAAAATTCCTCCTCGTCCACCACCAAAACCCAAAAAGAAAAGTCCATCTGAGCCCAATGGACCTCTGTTTGAGGACGAAGGTGAAGATGGTACGGAAGTCTGAGATTTGCTTAAACTCATTGTACAGACTATATTGGTACATTCATAATGATCACAAAATGGTGCTTTTATATTTTGTAGTAGACATGAAGTGACTAAAGTGTGATTATGTGCTGTGAGTTTTCAATTTCATTGCAGACATTTACAAGAATTTTGATGGTAAAGTTTCTTCGAAACTGTGTATGTGTGATGAAAATTAGTATACAAAAAAAAAAAACAATGTTTTATAGGACTTGAAAGTTATTGATGAATTTGACTTATCATTTTTTTTTATTTTTATACAAAATATGTACTGATTTTCTTCTACTACACTATGCATATAGGATTTTTTTTTTTAATATAAGAGTTTTTAATAAGATTTCATTTTCTGATCATTTAAGAAGATTCATTTAGTTTTCATAAGTTAATTTTCTGACCAGTCTTCCATACTTTTTTTTTGACAATTATTTAATAATTGATCACAATAGTCCAGTTCTTCATGAACAATGTTTTTTTTTCTAAAAATATTTTTATTCGAAAATATGTGCCAAAACCTTTAATTAGAATTTTTTCACAATGTTTCTGCATGTCAACTTTCATCCGTAACAGAATACGAAAATATGAAAAATTGTATATATGTAAGTTATATTTATAAAAATAAGACTGGACTTTGTATATATAAATATATTGAAGTAGGGAACTATTTTATTACTTAGTTTAATATTAAAATTAAAAAGTTAAACTTGAATCCTTTTTTTATACAATTTTCAGATTGTAACACAAATTTATGTTTTTGTAATTAATGTTTATTCACGCATATAGATTATATATCTATATCTTGTAAATATTTGATAATCATTGTTTATACATCTTATGGAATGATTATTTTATGTTGCATTTACGCTTTTGTAATATATTCTGATTTGTCGTATTACATAATTGTACAAATCGCGAATAAATTTTTTTTTTTAATTATTAAATTATTTTTCTAATAAGCTTTATTTTTTATCTTATTTATATTCAAAACTTTAATTCGTCAATAAATAAAGTAAATATTGTCGCATATGAATATTCTACTTTCGATATGCTTGATAAATATTTTAAATGTTCAACAAATATCGATCGGTCCAATCTTTCATTAACAGCTATAGGTGAAATAATAAATAATTTCTTCATAGTCAAAAATTACATTCATTGAAAATAATGTTATTTGTATGTATATTGTAAATATTTTTATATCATATGATGGTTCGAGAATAAGTTTTAAAGATATGAAATTATAAAAGTTAATTTCACAAAACGAAATTCTAAGTTTAATGGATTGCTTACTGAAAAAATTGTTTTAAATATATCTTCGAAAAGGATTATAAATGTTTCCCATTATGTAAAAATATAAATAAAATACTGATAAAATACCTTTAATTGTTTTATTAACATTTCAATTACTATTTACAAGTCCATTTACTAAATTATGAAATACAAAGCATAATATAAAATTTTTATAAAGTTATATTTAAATTTAATTTAAGAAAAAAAATACATGAAAAATCAGCATAACTGCAGAAAAAATAATATGGCAATAATAAAGAATCCGAAATTCAGATTTATGCGATTAGCAAGCCCTGAGATTCTTAAATTATATGAAATAATTGGGTGAAAAACATTACACATAGTTCTGTCTTTTGATATATAATACAATATATGAAATAACACATTTTTGTGAATCGTGAAAAAAGTGGAAAATTGAAATATATAGTTTTTGTTATCTAATAAAATTTGGTAGATATTAAGCCCAGAACACATAGTGAACTAATTTTGTTGAATTTTATATAAAAATAATATTTTATAGGATAAATGAAAAATAAACAGTAAACTTATCACAACCTTTTATCAGATAATAAAAATATATTATCAGAATATTTTCAGACATAAATAAGAATATTTGATTCAGAGGTTGAATAATAAATGGTTTATAATTTTAAATAAAGCATATATACATACATCAGGAAAAGGTACAATTAAAGGAAAAATTTAAGACCACGAGAATCTTATAAAAAAATTTCATTAAAGATCACATTTATTCGTACAAATCAATTTCTTGGGCTAGACAAAGTCAAAAAGTTCACATCCTGAAAATTTAATCAAAAACAAATATATAACCGAACTCTACAAAAATAAAAAATTATCAGGGACACTATTGAACTTCATATCAAACAATAACTTCGACATTGCAATTCTGAGAAATTTTAAAACATATTTTATTTAGATAAAAAAATATCGATACATCTAATAGTGACAGACTTTGATCTGCACATTTCTTCGTTTAAGCATACAAAAATTTAAGCAATCAATTACTAATGAAAAATGACAGACTATTTGGAATGTGAACAACGCTGAAAGATTAAATTTTTCTCATAGGCTGTTGACAAATTGCAAAATCAATAAGTAGAAAATACATAACAACTTCCGTGAAAATACTCATACATATATATACGACCAAGTTTCATACACACGAAATAGTATTATTTATATTAGTGAATACGATACAATAGTTTAATCACTCGGTGAAATTAACTAAAGAGATAATCTGTCGCTTTCTGGATATCCCAATCGCACGACGAGAGAGCTATGACGGCGCGCGTGTGCTCCACCCCCATTTCGGTGACGGTGGTGATATGCTTTTGGAGTTCGGGGTGAGCGTGCGGGCCGTCCGCGTACAGATGCGTCCATAAGCGGGCCGTGGAAGCGAACATCTCTGGATCGGATTTGTATTGGCGAGCGACGACGGCGTCTTGAGGATCGTCCGGCTCGGGGGCGCACAACAGAGCTTGCAGCGACAGCAGCATAGTGCGCAGAGTCATCGTGGCGGCCCACTCGTCCTGTAATGAAATTTTTAATTCGATTTAATTTTAGATTCGTTCGGTTGATTTGAAATAGTACATTTATACGAGGGATATGTTTAATGTTTAAATAATGTTAGATAAACATAATGAAATCGGAGATGAGTCCGATCAGTATGATGGAACTTCTATAATACATAAAAATGTGTTATGTGTAGGTTGACCATGCGTCCCATTTTCGCCGGGACAGTCCGGTCGTTATCGTAAATTTTTTTGATTTGTCACGTTTTTCCAGTTTATATATTTAATTCTACAGTAGAATCTCACTAATCCAGCACTTCAATAGACCGATAAGTCCAATAATCCGGCACCCTCTGCCGTTTGATAGAGTAAAATATTTGGAAAAAAATTTCACCTGCGGCGCCTTTTTAGCTTGTTTTACATGGTTCTAGGACATTTATATATTTCCTTAATGATATTAATCGAGGACAAACTTTTGAACATGCGACTCATTTCTTTATATAGGAGGGGGAGGGGAGCATTTTTTTGCAGACCGTCCCGTTGGGTTCTGGAAAATATGGTCACCCTAGTTATGTGGTAAAATTTTGTCATGTAAAATCATCAAAAGATATCGTAAATTTTTAATTAATAATCATGGACGGCTCGCCTTTAAGGGCAAGACAAACACATTTCTTGTAACAAAATCATAATAGCTTTTAAAAAGAAAAGAAATTTTATATGTGGCGACTTGTCAAACATCAACAATGATGATTTATAGAGGCAAACTTGTGGCGAGCAGAACCAATATGTAAGGGTAAATGGTAGACGGTGAGACGATGCATGGAGTGGACACTTATGCGTCAGAAGTCCCGTCATTGCTGGCTTCAATTTACCAGCGTCTCAAGTAGTACTGTGTAACAGTCGGACGATGTAGACGAAAAAGATTTGAAATTTTGTATACAAAATTTCGCTTTTCGTTGCCTGCTAAAGGTCTCTTTAGGGCAGAATTACGTCGGCCAGGTCGTATATATTTTTTATTCAAAAAATACACGATACCGTCAAGTTTTTTCACATTCATCTATATTTTATAAAGTACGCTTTAATTATCAAATAAAATGTGAATTTACTATAAATATACAAAAAAATTTTCGAGGGAAAAAACTTATGCCTCACTTGGTTTTGAAGTCACGAACTGCTCCTGACCACAATTGTGTACTGATCAAGTTCAAGTCTTATCATTATAATATAATAATACTGTACATATATTTTTTTTAATTTGAATCTGTTTTTAAATGAAAATAATGCTATCAAAAAATAATCAGTTCTTTGTCTTGTACTGGATTATTTTTAAACTGTGTAAAGAGTTGTGTGTTTTTGGATGTATGAAGTTTTGAACTAAAAATTCTATTCATATCATAAAATATTAATCGATATTAAGAGTAGATACAGATTTTTTTTAATTCCAAATTAGCATTTTTTCATTTCAAATTAGCAATTTTTCAATTCAAATTAAAACTTTCATTTTAAACTAACACTTTTTTAATTCACAGCAACATTTTTAGTAAATTTTCATTTTTGAAAATGTGATAATTTCTATTCAAAAATTGTAATTGTTACTTTGAAATGAAAAATTGCCAATTCGAAACGAAAAAATGTCAATTTGTAATAAAAAACCTATATCACTCAAATTAAATCAAATAATCTATAAAAAACGAACGTGCATCACCCCTACATAATCAGTAAACGAAAAAAAATCTATAAACATTAAAATTTATCAATATTCGACTGGACATAAATCACTCGTAGGTATAACAGATACGGCCGCACACACCTCAATAACCGATAACAAATCGAATTCGTGCCCCGCGCGAAAATCAAAAAAAGCAAACCCCCCCACACAAAACCCCTCGCCCCCGACCCCGCAATACCTTGAGAATGTCCAAGCATATAGCTCCGGTGGCCGACGACACGTTGGGGTGCCACAGTTTGGTGACGAAGCGCACCTTCGGGGGCTCGAAGGGGTACGCCGCGGGCACGTCGATGTCCAGCAGGAAGCGCCCGCCCTCGTAGGGGGTGTCGGGGGGCCCCGCGATGTCGCCCCGCAGCTGCGACCAGGTGTCGACGCGCGGCCGCACGCGCACGGCCTCCGCCCCCGCGGCGCCCTCGCCCTTGCCGTCGCCCCAGTCGTGCCCCACCTCGAGCAGTTCGCGCTTGATGCGGTTCATCGCCGTGTAGACAGCCATCTTCGCGGGGGGAGCGCTGCGCACGCCAGACGGACGCAGCTGTCAAACGGGGGGTATGGCCGGATAATGAGCGTTCGGCGCTCGAGCGGTGTGTGTTCGGAGTTGGGCGCGTTTTCGGAATCGTTCGGATTAGAATCTTGTAAGATAGGGCCGGTCGGAGCGAAAAATTGGACGGTTAGAATTGTGTTGGGCCTTTTGTCGGAATTTAATTCGAATTTCGGTCGGGGTAAAGGTGACGTAATGTCCGTGTTCGTAAAAGGTAGCATGGCGTGAATTTTGCTAATTATTGTGAAGCGTACCAACCTCCCGAGCGGTGAAACTAGGGTTGCCAGATGGTATCCAAAAGGAGGACATGTCCTCCTTTTCCATGTTTTGTCCTCCCGTCCTCCCTTACC
>JAOXNN020000053.1:1664539-1818959 GCA_028571205.2 Hydropsyche betteni | reverse complement strand
GCTCAGCTAAATATGATTAAAATAAAGTAAAATAATATAAAAAAAATTCGTTTAATTTCTGAATGTCCTCCTTTTTTTACTGAAAATCCTCCTTTTTAGACCCATCTGCCCTCCTTTATCAAATTATCATCTGGCAACCCTAGGTGAAACGCATACATGTACAAATCCAGTTATAAGTTCTAATGGTACCCTGCATTCATAAAAATTCGAATCGTAATTGTTTTTGTTCCGGTTCAACGAAAAAATACATTTAGATTCGGCTCCTGTTTTCGGTTTACGGTTTACATCAGATTTTACGATGAATCAGGCTTTCTGTCACCCAATAAAATATAATCTCCCAAAATCTCCCATTTATTTTTCAGTCCGAATAGACAATACGCTTAGAATTTGGTTATTTAAATATGACAAAAAAAAACCGAGAACTAGCCAAACTCAACATAGGAGTTAAAAGGGTTAAAAATGTCTGGTCTGCACAAACTTACAGTCAATAATTTTGTTATGGCCGCTATACGATTGACTCATTTCGATCTGCCATTTGTCGTTTGACGTTTGACAATCGGCACATCTATTGCGAGGCTTCATCTAAAAGTTTTCTTAAATAAATGCTCAAATAGTACGTAGATTTCCCTCTCGTACATATTTTTCTCAAAAAATTTGAAAATTTGATCGATCGACTTTACCAAATGTCAATTGTGCAATAAAATTTCCCAATATGCTAATTTTGTCTATTTTTTGACATAATCTATTCCATTTGTATCGCTTTCATAAAAAGCCTTTCAGATTTCTTCTAAAATGACATATTTTTATCATACAAGATTCATTCTGCGCATTATTTTCAATTGCTCAAACTCACTTTGCAGATAAATTCCGAACAAAATGTCAACTTCGGATCGACCTTTGAGAATCGGGCAGAGGGTGAAAGTGACCGGGAAAGATGTTAAAGGCACCGTGGCTTATTTTGGATATCCGACGTTCGCTACCGGAAAATGGGTCGGAGTAGTTTTGGACGTTCCTAAAGGCAAAAACAACGGGACCATTAGAGGACATGCCTATTTCACCGTTAGATCATTGCATTTTTTTTGTTATTTCAATTCTAACGTTTTCTTCGTTGATATGTGTCGTTGTTTTATTAGTGTGAAGAAAATTATGGCATGTTTGTCCGAACTTCTCAACTGATTCTGCTCGATGAAGATGGAAATCCACTAGAAATGACGGCTACTACTCCCGAGGAAGTAAAAGGATCTAGATCTAGGCTCAGCAGGTATATTTTTTACTATTTAATGAAATTAATCTGAAAAAATCATTTTGTTTTAAATTTTTTGATTGTTAAATTAAATAAACTAAGGAACTTTATGTAAATTTATAATGTTACAAATGATGAATTGAGCATATTTATATGTACATTGATGTGTTTGTGTATTCAATTTTATGTTTCACTGATTTCTTTATATTTGTCACTGCTTATTATGGTTTAAACTAATAGGTGGATATGTATTTATTTTTAAATAAGTCTTCATTTTGTATTTTTTTCCAATCGCACGCACAGCACAAATTCAACAACTGGCACGAGCACTACAAAAATAATAATATCTTTAGTTAAGCGCACCCCTTCTATTAAAAGTGCTACTGACAATTTTCCCATTTCTCAAGAAATGGATTTGATGAAAAAAATATCTTCTACAAATCACAAACATTACCACGATATTGTTGATTCGAAAATTTCTGGAGACAAACAAAAAACAGGATCGAGACAAATTTTCAAACCTAATAATTACAATTGTTTACATTCTAACACTCCACAATTGGCTTTAAATTCTTCAAACAACCAATTTGCCGATTCTATTGATTCAAAAACTAAGACTTTAGATTACAATAGTAAACTAGTCTCCCTTAATAAATCATCGAAAAAGTCGAAATTTTTAAATTCAATTAAAATTCCAACAAAATATTCTATATCGATTTCTTATAAAAAGCAAGTATATTAATTTGCATTTTTTTTCACAGTATAATGCTATTTTTTATGTTTAATTCTACCTTTTTATGAGTTTTCATTGTGAATGGATTGAGCATATATATACAGTTAGGTTGTTGAAGAAGGGATTTCTGCTATTTTAAATAATGTTTAATAAAGTAAAATATATGTACATAATTAGCTGATCAAGACCGGCTGGAAATAAAAAATATGTATAAGTATTGTAAATAATGTAAGATTTTAATTTTATTTTCTGAAGTCAGTTTTCCACTAGTTGAATTTAAGTGTTCATCCTCAATCCAGTCATATTGTAATTTTTTTCTAAAAAATGTGTATCATATGCATAGCTTTTATTGATTTCCATTTTTTTCACATTTATGTTTTCGAATTTGTTCTTCATTATTGCATATTGTATTCTTCTAGATTTTTATTAGCCTTTTATATGTGTGTACCAACTCATTCATTGTTATAGAGCTTTTTTCTTTATTAGCAGTTTTTTTTGTATAAAATAGCACTGAAATACGATAAAGCTTTATTTCACTGTATTATTTCTTGCTTTTATTACAAAGTGAATAATTCTCATTTAGTATTCTCTGTATTAAAACTGATCTACATATTAATTATTGTGTGATCTAGAATCATATGTGTATATAAATGAATTAGCACTCACTTTAATATTATAATCAAATATTTTTTTAAATGTCCACATTTTTATTTTTTCCCTATCTTCCTCGGAGCAGTATTACTCAGGCTCAAAGATCTAGACCTACAACGTGAGTAGATCCATAGAATTTAGTAAGTAGAAAATTAATTATTAAAATATAATCTAGTAAATTGATTTTGGTTCAAGTGAATCAGTGCTATATTTTAGTAACATAAATATTCTAATCATTTTAGAATTACTAGAAATAGTTTAATTTTTTTTAACGTTTATCTATATTTATATCAAATATGATCTATTTTAATGTTAACAGATATTTATTATAGTCTTAATCATACAATTAATAAATAACCTATGTTATAAAAATTTATATAAGTTAATTTAATATTTATTGTAATTTTAATATTCTTTTTAAAATGTCACATCCCTTTGATTTTATATACTTTAGACATAATTTTTTTATAATATGTAACATATTTGCATAATATTTTATGCTGCTTTGAATAATGTGGATATACATAGCGTAAGAAGAAAAACTTCACCAGCAAAATCTCCAAAACCTTCTTCCTTGTCGGTTTCGAGGTATTTTAAACCATAACGATAGTTATATTATACAATTGACACTATTCTTTTATGACTTTTATTTTATATATTTATATTTATATTCTATTAATAAATCTGAAGGAAATGATAAAATAAATTAATCATTCTTTTAAATATGATGGTTTCTCATTCGAATATCTACTATTTTACTTTGTATGATAATTGCAGTTCTCGGCAATCTTTAGCTGGGTCTCGTCAATCACTGTCGAATATGTCTGTACAATCTCCCAATGAAAGAGCTTCTACTCCTGATTCTACTAATAAAAGGGCAAGTTTCGTTGAGGTAAAGTTTCGTATATTTCCAAAAATTTCAGCATTTTCATATCGGTATTTATTATATGCAAATTTACAGACCAACTTTGTTGAAACTCTTCATCCCCAATTTACGCCTGGTCAAAGCATCACATCGCCTGTAAATCAAGCCAACTTGGCTCCGTCTGGTCCGACGGCCGAAGAAAAACTCGCTTATCTTCAGAGTCAGCAAGAGGTAACTTAATTTCGTTTTTAATTATTCTCAATAATATCAACATCCTTTATACATGTTAAAATTCGATTACAGATTGTCAATCTCAAAGCTCAAGTGGAAGATTTGACTGAAAAGTTAGAAACATTGAAAATCAAAAGATTGGAAGAACGGGAGAAGTTAAAAGAATTGGATAGACTGCGTTTACAACTCGATCAAATGACCGAGTTTAAAGCTAAAATAATGGAGTCTCAAGCGTCTCTTCAAAGAGACTTGCAACGGGCTAAGCTAGAAGTATTTATTTTTATTTGTTTTAATTTTGGAATATCTTAAATGGAACTAACGGAGTTTTTATATTAAAGGCTCGCGAAGCAATTGCTGCTCGCGATGCACATGCTGAAGAAATGGCTGAGTTATCGGAAACTGTAGAAATGGCAACACTCGATCGAGAAATGGCTGAAGAGAAAGCTGAAACGCTTCAAATGGAGCTAGACGCAACTAGAGAAAGATTAGAAGAAGCATTGATTGATTTGCAGCTTTTGAAAGCAGAATTAGATGGAGGCTCTTCAGGTATGCATATGAATTTATTTTTTTTTATAATGCATTTTTTTATATGTAATTATTTTTTATTTAGGTATAAAAGAAACTAGTGGTGGTGCTTCTGCGTATGAACTGAAACAACTTGAGCAACAAAATGCTAGACTTCGCGATACCCTTGTGCGACTTCGTGATCTTTCAGCTCATGAGAAACATCAGACTCAAAAAATGCAAAAGGTAACTGCAAAAGTTATCGAATAAATTCATATATTGTTATAATTTTACATTGTACTATGTTTTTATTTAAGAGTGTATTCAATTTTAATTTTAAAATCAGAATCTAGTCATATTTTATTATTATTTTTTATAGGATAATAACTTCAAAGTTAAACGAAAGGTTTGTTTTAGTTGACACGAACCTACTTATTTTTTCAATCCTTAAATATGCCCCATTTCATGTGATTAACTTAAATATGTATTTTGGTTTTGTTATGGTTTATTGATTACATTATAAAACTTATTTTTCAATTCCCTAAATGTGCATGACCATGAAAGAAATGCATCATTTATTTTTAATAATGATATGAATTTTGTTTATAGTGTGAAAATAAATTTTGTGCATAGAAGCATTAAGGGGAATTACAGTCTTTTTAATTTTTTTTAGGATTTGGATCAAAAACGCTCTGAGATAGCTGAATTGGGACGAACGAAAGAAAAACTCAGTTCTCGAGTCGAAGAATTAGAGATCCAAATTGCAGATCTTCAAGAGCAGGTAATTTTATTTATTAATTTAATTAATGTATGTATGTGTTTACATATTTATTACAAATAGCACATAATATTTCACGATAGCTGTAAAATATTTTTGTCATACATGTTTTGTGTAAAATATATGCATATCGATGGATATATTATATATATTTTTCATCATTCAATTTGAAAATATACTAGAATTTTAAAAATATGAAGCAATAGATTAGTTTTTTGTCCTCGAAATTCCAATTTAAATTATATTGAAATCCCGAGAATACGATTCTTTTAACTCAATTTACAATTTATTTTATTTTCATTTTATATCATTATTCTTTTTTCTCGCGAATTGGAGATTCGAGAAAATGATGTAAGTGTTTTGTTTTATTATTTGAAATATTGATCCTTTTCGAAACTGAACCAATTTAAAGTGTTGCTCATATTAATTTTTGCTTCTTTTCTTCATTTTTGTGTGTATTTGTTGCTTTCATATTGCATTTAAATCTTTGGGCATATTAATCATGCATCGTTTAATGTAATATTGATGTGGTTTATTTTATTTTTTTCCTTTTTTAACACTAAAATAATATTATCATTTTATTTTGCCTCAGGTTGACGCAGCTTTGGGCGCTGAAGAAATGGTGGAACAATTAGGAGAAAAGAAAATGGCTCTTGAAGATGAAGTAAATATAATGAATTATTCGAATCTATTATGAAAATTTTTACTCGATTTAAACTTTTTTCATTTTTAGGTTGCACAATTAAAAGAAGAAGTTGCAGAACTAGAAGCACTACAAGAAGTTCATGAACAATTAGTTGAATCTAATCATGAGTTAGAAATGGACTTACGCGAAGAATTGGAAATGGCACAGGCAGCTACCAGAGAAGTAATTTTATTTTTTATTGCCGTTTTATTTTCGCTTTTCAGTCTTTACATGATCTTATTTATATTACATAGGCGATAAGAGAAAGAGAAGCAGCTTTGGAAAACATATTCGATAAAGACTTGACTATTTCTAAATTCAGAGAACTTGTTCAACGTTTGAACGACCAATGCTCAGAATATCGTAATCGACTGAACGAAAAAGATAATAAGACTGGTAAATAGTTTGTCTATCTAAATTAATTTAACTGTCGTTCTATTATACAAATCAAAATGTTCAATAATGCATTTGAAATACACAATTCAGGTAACGTTGAAGTGCGTACGGTCACAGAACAACAATTGGAGCTTGTTAATCAAGCTGGCGGACGTGCCGGTACCAAAGCTGTCGATCTTCAGTTACGTGCTTTACAATTGAGGCAAGCTGCTGAGCATGCAGCCTTACTGCAAGCATACATGCCTGATCATCTAATGCTTAGAGGAGGTATAAATCTTAGAATTAGTAAATTAGTTATGCTTAGAAGTTATTCTGATATGAATCCTGTATTTACATTTTAGGAGATCATGATGCTATATTAACGCTTCTTTTATTACCGCGAATGATATGCAAAGCTGATATATTACTAAGTCAGATTAGAGAAAAGTTTGTTTTTTTTTTATTAATTTTTATAAAATATATATTTATCCATATAATTTTTTCATATAATCTATTATTTTCAGATTCCCTACTGTTTTACACATTGATAGAGAACAGCTTGTGAAAACCCATAGTGCTGTGCAATACAGTTTCAGGTGCAAAATGCAACATCATCTCCATATGCTACTTGTTAGTTTAATTTTTTGAATTTTTTTTTCCTATAAAACTAGAACGATAAATGTAATTCTATTTTCATTTTACAGTCAATTTTGCATCAATATGCTCAAGGAATAACAGTTTGTTCACCAGATATTTTACTCAAAGCTGCAGGTGCTCTTCCTGAACTATCATTACAAGAAAGACCTCTGGATGCAGCATTAGAACTTCTCAAAACCGATCGACTAGATGAAAATTGCTCAACTGAAGGTCACATGTCTATTTCATTCATCTCATGCTGTATGACTGCATTTTCAAATATCAAATTTATTTGGCAGGTTTGGAAAAAAGCTATGTGTACTTTATAACAATGCTACCAGTTTTACTGGGATGTGGTGGACCAGGAGCTAATGGGAATAGGCCAT
The DNA here is from genome assembly GCA_028571205.2 of Hydropsyche betteni. Classification (NCBI taxonomy): domain Eukaryota; kingdom Metazoa; phylum Arthropoda; class Insecta; order Trichoptera; family Hydropsychidae; genus Hydropsyche; species Hydropsyche betteni. The sequence continues at coordinate 1,811,872 of JAOXNN020000053.1, read as the reverse complement.
CAGAAGCACAAGCAATGCGTGCTTGGTGCGCTGCTATCTCTTCTAGTATGGATGGTCTCGCTAATGATGCAAATATGTTACGTTGTCTGATACAGGTGAAAGTAATTCAATTATTATTTTCCTTTTTATATACAAATGTTTATTAATATTACTATTATATATGTAGCCTGGTGAGGAATCTCAGGAATTAAATCAACTCGTCGAATTTTTAACCAGCACTGCAGAAGTTGTATTACAGCAATTGAAAACAATCAGAAGGCGACTCCCAACAGATCCAAAAATTTCAAATCTTGGATTGGATTCAGAAGTATACATCTTACTTGTTTATTTTTTATTATTATTTTCATTTCAATTATTTCAATATGCGTATTTATCAGTGGTGGGAAAGATCAGGAGCAATTACTCAAAGGGAAGCTGCGAGGGCTGCTAGCTGTACTGCAGCAGGAGCTAGAGCTTCAGCTGCAGCAGCGGCTTTGTGTGATCCTGCTGTTCCTTCCATTGTTGATTTACGCAAATTATGGGCTCAAGCTAGTGATAAACACTATCAACAAGATGATCTCGGACCTTTACAATCAATCAAAAGATCTCTTCAAACTGTTTGTGCCGAAGTCGCTTCCTTGGCTCAGTTCACTCAACAACAAGAATACCAAATCAATAGCTCACTCAAACAAGAAACAGTGGTAATTTGTTTTTTCCTTTCATTATTAAATTTAATTTATGATGTATTTTAAAAATGTCAATTTCATACCAGCCAACTCCTCCTATTATTGAACGTGCTCAACTAGTAAAGAAGCAACTTGAGGAAACTAAGACTCTCACGCTCAAACTTGAAAATAAAGAAGCAGACTTACGAGAACTGAAAAAACTATTGAAGGTTACTATTTTCTTATACTAAAAATAACTTTCAAATGTTAGATATATAATTGAAAATCTATTATTTATTTAGGCTAAACAAGATGAAATGTCAGAAATGCAAATTCGAAAAGAATTAGCCGAAAAGAAACTCAGTAGTGCTGCTCGAGATCAGGAACTCCATGTTGAGAAACTTACTAGAAAATTGGAAGATGCCACAAATCAACTGAAAAGGTTTTTTAATTTTTTATTGCTGTATGTATTTTTTGACTTTTTACTTATCATATTTGTAAAATATTTATAGGAAAGAAAAAGAATTTGAAGAAACAATGGATCACCTTCAGAAAGATATTGACTCTTTGGAAATCGAACGAGGAGCATTGCGAGATAAACTTAAAATATACTGTAAGAAAGGAGATAAAAGTATTTCTTTACCTAGTCAACCTGGTAAGTTGACACATAGCTATATAATTTTTTTTGTTTTGAATTTTTCAATATGAGGTTTTTTATAGGCGATACTTCTCTGCCGGGAAGTCCAAAAGCTTCCCTTAGTGAAAGAACTATTATTAGATCATCTACTGAAGGTTCGGATAGTTTGCACGATGAACTAACACTCCTGCAAATGTATGCAATATTTAATTTTCTATTTATTTAAAATATAAAACTTCTCAATAAATAAAAGCTTTGTTTTACAGTCGATTGAAAAAAGAACGAACCGAACGGATTGCATTAGAACAAAAGCAATGTAAAGAAATGCTTTCGAGATTGGTCCCATTATCTCAGCCCAATAATCAACCTGCGACTTTGAACGAACTGAAGGAGAAATTTGCCAAATTTCAATTTGTAAATATTATTGATATATTTTTTCATATGAGATTCTTCGACTATAATTTTTATTCCAATATTATAGGATTGGACTATGTTTTTGGCCAAATCTGGCGTATGTGCATTCCCTGATGATCCATCTAAATATGAAAAAGTATTAGAAGATCATAAAGCCAAACAGAAAATCATTAGAAAGCAATTAATGGTAATTTTTTAATAGTTTTTTTTTTACTATCTTTTGTATTTTTTATTTTAATTTATTTCTCTTTTATCAACTTAGAATCGATTGCAAGTAATACAACAAGAAGTCCGCGACGAATATTTAAGAATGCGACCGTGGAGGTGTGTTGAAGCTGATTTTGCCAAATTCTCCACACCTGAACTGACTAGGGTACTTTTGCTTTTTTCTTTTTACAAATTGAAATTTTTTCTTGAAATCTGATTACATTACTTATTTACAGAATATTAACAACTCTGGATGTGTTGATGTGGGTACTCTGGAATACATATTACCTCCTGGACTTGCTCCGCTCAGCGAAGGTGCTGTGCACGTAAGTCGAGGGCAATTAGCTGAAATACAAACTGCAATCGAAAGGCTAGGAGGCTCTGCAACTCTTCAGTATACCCCACAATATGCTGAAACTAATATTATGGCAGCTTAAATAGCACAATTTTTTGTTATATTTCTATGAATTTTTGAATAATCAAATTATTTATTTATTTAATATTTACGTATTACTTATAATGCTTACATCAGGAGATGTTTTCTTCATATTAATACGCTTACATTTAGGTGCAGGAATAGTAAATGTTTATTTTTAATTATTTAATGTAAAAGTTGTTTGTAAGAATGCGATATTAATTTAATTTTGCTTAATTGCTACTTAATTTAAACGTTTAATTGCATAAGAATATATCTTGTTTGTATATAAAAAATATAAACATTTTGATCTTATATAAATTTAATTTTAAAATTATTTTAATATAAAACCTTATCATGTGAATAGTTTGATAATTATTTTTAATAAATGTTTATAACATCTCAATTTTTTATATTTTCCCCCTGCTGAAATGATTATAATATGATCGTAAAGAAAAGAAGTAAGTATTTATAAAAATCTATTATTTAACAAGCATTTTAAAACAAATGTAGATACAATATATACAATCTTGAGCTTTTAGAGAACACAGAACAATCATCTTGATAGAGCAAGTCAATTCGTTAAAAACAATCATTTAATTTATACCACATTTTCAACGTTGTACATAATGTTAATTGTCTCTAATTTGTACTGCTTTCTATCCTGAATTTATTTATATCTATCTTTATAATTGACAGTTAATAAAAATATATATATATATATTATCTTTAAATGTACTTTCAAAGAATAATTTATGGTAATTCAAAATTACTGCATTTAAGAAAATGTTTCTATTCAAAAATTACACAATTCTATTTAACGAATCTCGAAATTTATTTTAAAGAAATAATCACGAATATGACTTCAAACTATCATTATGATTTTAAGTCAATAGGACATAAGGCACTTTAATTATTTTTAAAAACAAAAACCATGATTAGAAAAAAACAGTTGTGAAAAATATAAACAATAAGAAACAATCAATAATAATAACACTTGATTCATTTTAGTGATATTAACAATTAAATAAACTGTTACATTAAAAAATAAAAATAAAAACAAATATATAAATGAGTATTTTCAATGTGCAATGTATATCAAAATCATCGCAATAGAATTTAATGCATTTAATATAAATGTGATTAAATTATCTATTGCAAGAAAATCTGGGAAGACTGAAGATAAATACATTTCTTACGCTCAAACTCATTGAGTATAGAATGCCAGATTATAAGGAGAAAAAACAAAATTCAAACCAATCGAAAAAATAACCAATATTGAAAATCTTTTTTTTTTATATTTCTTTGGATGGAATGCTCTAACACTGTATGAATCAAAACAAAAGGAAAACAAATTACATTCCATTATAATTTGGACCACCTCCGCCTTCTGGTACAACCCAGTTGATGTTTTGAGTAGGATCTTTGATATCACATGTTTTACAATGAATGCAATTTTGAGCATTGATTTGAAGACGTTGACCTTCTCCTTGCTCTAATGGTACATACTCATAAACGCCTGTGAAAATGAAACGAATAATAATAAAATACCTTTAAAGGATATTTGATTTTCGAAAGTTTTTCCTTACCAGCTGGGCAAAACCTTCCTTCAGGTCCATCGAATTTGGCTAAATTGATTTCTACAGGTACATTATCATTTTTCAATGTGAGATGTGCTGGTTGTTCGGCTTCGTGATTTGTACCTGTTGAAAAGAAAAATCAAATATTTCTAGAAACGTGCAATATAAATATACAATTTTAAATCTAACCTGTAAGAGCAACTGACGATAGTAAGTCAAAAGTGATTTTTCCATCAGGCTTGGGGTAATCGATAGGAACAGAATTCGCTGCAGCTTTCAGTCTAGTGTGATCAGGAGCTGCAACAAAAATAATATATTAAACAAAATTTCGTTTTCAATTTATGACTTGTGTCAAAAATTAATTACATCCATGTGATAATGTCCACGGTTCACGACCACCGAGGAATGTAGATATTGCGCCATGCATAATACCACCGTATAAACCTAGAGGTGAATGGAAAGCTGGTCTGCAATTACGTACTGCAACTAGTTCTTTCCAAACCCATGAACTTTTCAATTTTTCCTCATAATTCGATGGTTGACTTCCAGCTTCAGTACCATTGAAAATATTTTCACAGATCGCTTCACCTGCTAGCATACCTGTAGAATAGTTCAATTTTTTATTTAATCTTTTTTTATAAACGTATACATTTATCAAAAATAATTACCGCTCTTAATTGCATTGTGAGTGCCTTTGATTTTAGGGACATTAAGCAGTCCTGCACCACATCCAACGAGACAACCTCCTGGGAAACTCAATCTGGGTAACGATTGTAAACCACCTTCACTCAAGGCTCGAGCTCCATACGCAACACGTTTTCCACCTGTTAGTTAAAACAATCATTAAAATAAAATTAACTGATGAAACTTGATACATTTATCGAATTACCTTCAAATAAAGGTCGAACAGACGGATGCAACTTGAATCGTTGAAATTCTCTAAAAGGACTAAGATAGGGATTTTCATAGTCTAATCCGACAACAAAACCAACGGCGACTAGTGGAGATCCATCCGGTTCACTGAGGTGATACAAAAATGAGCCTCCGTATGTCCTGTGATTCAAAGGCCATCCAACGGTATGTTCTACTAAACCAGGTTGATGCTTAGCAGGGTCTATTTCCCACAATTCTTTCAATCCTAAACCATATGTTTGTGGTTCAGCTTTCTCTCTGAGATTTAATTGATTTATTACTTGTTTGGTTAAATGACCATGACACCCTGAAAACATAGAAAATATTTTGAAAACTTTTATGAAAATATGAGTCATTGATAAGATTTTATAACGCTATACCTTCAGCAAAAACTGTACACTTAGCATGCAATTCCATTCCTCTTTCAAACATTTCTCTCGGACTGCCATCTTTAGCTACACCTACATCAGCAGTAGCTACACCTTTAAGTATTTCATTTCCTTTATCGCCTTCCCATAATAATTCAGCTCCTGCTGTGCCTGTATATATTTCTACGCCAGCGGCTTCAGCTTGTTCTCCTAACCACGCTACTAAACGTCCCAATCTCACTATATAATTTCCATGATTCCACATAGGTAAACCTGTAAAATTATTTTGACGAATGAAGCATGTTAAATTTTATAAAACTTAATTGCTATTATCATAAGAGACAATTTAATACCTGGAAATATTGGTATAGGTATCCGACCACCTTTCGTTAAAAATCCAAATTTATCTTTTGTAACCGGAGTATTTAAAGGTGCACCTAGTTCTTTCCAGTTCGGAATAAGTTCATTGAGACCTTTAGGATCTATAACTGCACCAGATAAAGTATGACCACCTAATTCAGATGCTTTTTCGACGACGACTACACGAACCTCCTATGTTCATTTTATATTTTATCAAATAACTTTTTGACATTGATTAACTCAAAATATAAACATCATACCTGTCCTTTTTCAGCAGATAACTGTTTTGCACGAATAGCTGCCGACAAACCAGCGGGTCCACCACCAATTATTAAAATGTCTGTCTCATCGACGACTCTTTCCATGTCCACATCTTAAAAATGAATAACGCTTAGTATACATTAAAAATATCAAAATATGATAATGATGTTATCTAAAATATTACCTTTCCATCTAGGATCTTTTTCTCTTGGATGTATTGTATAGTGAGTAGTTATTTTGGGTACATTATCAGAAAAATGACGCTTCCATTGGTGTAGTGCTATAATGTTTGACAAAATCAAATATTATAAATCTAAATAATAAATTATTTCTAATCGTTTAATTTCTAACTGAAAAATCTTTGCATTAACTTGTTTTCATAGATAAAAAATAATGAACAAGGTCACAAAGATAACAACATATGTTTGACTTATAAAGAGTTAAATAATAAAAACATCAGTTTTGAATCAAAAATGTATAATCTTTCATACAAATCGAAAAAGCAGATTCATTGTTACTATATTGAAGCAAAATGATCTCCTGAATGGGTTTTATAGAATAATTTGGTTCACATGGACTTTGATCTCTAATCTAATGCCAAGAATAAAATGTAACAAACAAGTGTCATATAGCATATACAACATCATGAATGAAAGGACTACATAAACGAAAACTATTCTAAGATTCAATTTTGAAGAAAAATCATATCGAAAGGACTATTAAAAAATACAAAACAAATATTTTGAAAATAATCGTTTCGCTTACAATTTTTGATTAAAATCAAATTCTGAAAATATATATGGCAAAACGGAATTGATTAGTGAAGTTCAAAGTATTGATTCACAAAAAAAAGATAAGATATTTCAGTTCCAAATCAATTAAATGAAAACTCGAATGATTTCATATTAAGGATAATACTGACCTCTTGAAGTAGCTCTCAAGCGAAACATATTCGAATAAGGATTTCAATGTTTATTAAATTAATAATTAGATCGTCCTTCGATAAAATCAACAGCTGACAGCCACTAACAACATGGACAACTGTACAACTGTCATCCAGAGTTGCCACTCTTGGTTTTATATATTTATGCCGGGTTATTATATTTTTGTTATGTATATTTTCACCACGGTGCGAATTATGTTCAGGTATTATGAATGAATTTGAATTTGAAGGTGGATAATCTCATATCGTTGATCCAGTATGACTTTAATATAAAAATTCTTAAAAATATATTTATTTTATTTATACCTAAATTTCTATTTGAAAGTAAATCTTTTTTAATAAATTTTCACATTTAATCAAAAATCAAATCAAATCAAATTAAAACCTCATTCCATTGTTATTTATCATTAGAATGTCTTTCTCCGTCTTATATATTAATTAGTTATTTTTCAAAACCATAATTCAAAAATATTCTAACCAATATTGAAAAAAAAATTCTTTTAATAATACAATGAAATGATTTTTATATATTTTAATAGACCATCAAAATAATATTTATTGAATTTTTTATATAAATATTAATGGCCGTATATACTCAAATCACGACGAATGTCATTTACAAATGTCATTTCAGGTGTCAGTTGTCGCGTGGTTTTGTAGTGTTAAGGATCGTTGTCACTTTGAGTAGAGAAAAAACTAAAAAAAAAGATGCGTTGTTATTACGAAGTCCTGGAGGTGAGCCGTGAAGCTGACTCCGCTGAAATCAAATCATCCTATCGGAAATTAGCCCTTCGTTGGCATCCTGACAAAAATTTGGACAATTCTGATGAAGCTAAGGAACAGTTCCAACTTGTTCAAAATGCTTATGAAGTTCTATCTGATCCCCAAGAACGCGCTTGGTTTGTTTTCCATTCAAATCGGTTTATTTTTTGTATGAATGTGAAAGTTACACCATTCGTAGGACATAACCTTATTGTACAATTAACTAATTGTTGTTTTCGATATAGGTACGATTCGCACAGAGAACAATTGCTCCGTGGTGCTGGAGCTGAATTTAATGATGAGAGCTTGAATCTCATCCCCTATTTCATGGCTTCGTGTTATAAAGGATTTGGAGATGACGATAAAGGATTTTATGCTGTTTATAGAGAAGTAGTTATAATTATTTAGTTGCCTGTACATAGTATATTGATTTTTATGTGAAAAATATATTTGCTGTACTTTTGTAATTTTTTAGGTTTTCAATAAGTTAGCTGCTGAAGAAGTCGATTATATGGATGATCCTGAAGATGTTAATGAAATTCCTGTATTTGGGAAATCAGACACAGATTATGAAAAAATCAAAATTTTCTACTCTTACTGGTCATCATTTTCAACTTCTAAAAGTAAATTTCCCATTATATACATATATTATAAATTATATTGGTACTTGTATAATTTTGATGCACAATTTTTTTTTTCAGGCTATGTGTGGTTAGATAAATATGATATTAGAGAAGCAGATAACAGAAAAATTCTCAAGCTTTTAGAAAAAGAAAATAACAAAATTAGACAAAAAGCGCGAAAAGAAAGAAATGAAGAAATTAGGGAATTAGTCAATTTTGTCCGTAAACGAGATAAGAGAGTTATAGCTCATGCTAAATTAGTAGAAGAGAAAGCCATTGAATTAAAGAAAAAGGTTATTTTTATTTTATTTAACATCTTAATAAAAGATAGTTTGTATTTTTGGTGACTAATTTTTTATATATTATACCAAAAAACATTTATTGTCTAGAATGAAGAGGTACGAAAAGAAAAACAACGTCAACGTCAACAAGAATTAGAAGAAGCTAAGAAACAACATAACGACATTGGAGTATATAATATGAATAATTTTGATGAACAATTAGATCAGATTCAAAAACATTTTGTCGAAGAGTTTGGTGATTCTGATGATGATAATTATGTAACTGAATCGAGTGAAGAAGAAAACCATTCTAAAGAAAATGATGTAAATAGAAACAACAAATTTTTATTGAAATTAGTATTTCAAGTATTTATTTAATTACCATTTATTTTTTATTTATAGAATGGCTTGAATAATTCTAAATTAAAGAAAGAAGATATTCCAATTAATTATGATGATTTACAAAATTTATATTGTATGGCTTGCAATAAATTTTTCAAAAATGTCAAATCTTTTGAAAATCATGAAAAAAGCAAAAAGCACAAGGAAAATGTTATGAATTTGGAACTCGAAACAGATATACCTATCTCAGGAGATGAATGCAATGATGAAAAGATTGAAGATTTAGAAAATTTAGAAAATTCTGATACTGAAACAGTGTCAGAAGAACAGGTAAAATTTTATTTTAATTTCCTTTTTTATACATCGTGTACAGTCAATTAATTCTATTACTGTATCTAGATTCAATCTAAAAGTAAAAAAAAGAAAAACAAAAAGGCAAAATCTATTGCCCTAAATCATTTGAGCGATGACGATGAAACATCATTCATAGACTTAGATGTCCAGCAAAATAGTCGTAAAAGTAGAAAAGCTAAAAAATTAGAAGACTTTTCTAAATCAATAATGTCTGAAAATAAAATGGATGCAGAAATTTCAACGAGTGGTAATTTAAACATTGATACTCATGTAGAAAAACCAGAAACAGAAAATGTAATAGAAAAAATTGAAACTGAATCAACCGATGTTCCGACTGTAGAACATAAAAAACCAGCTATATCTAAGTCTAAGAAAAAGGACAAAAAACTTTCACATAAGAAAAGTGTTACTGCTGTTGAGATTGATGTGTCAAATATAGATACATCTCATTGTTGTGCAATTTGCAAGAATGAATTCACTTCGAAAAATAAGCTATTTGATCATCTGAAAAAAACTGGCCATCAGATATATCTTCCTGATTCGCAATCGAATAATGCTAACACTAAGAATCAAAAAAAGAAACTCAAACAAAAAACGTAAACTTATTTCAATATATAGAAGCAATTCTCAATCAGTTTATTTAAATGTGATTTTAGTTTTAATAAATATTTATTATAAATAAGTTTTCTGCTTATTATTTATGAACTTACTTTCATATTTTTGGTTGGAATGAAAAATTTTTGTAAATAAAATTATGTACAACAGTACTTAACAAATTTATTTGTTTATTTAAATACAACAATAATTAATTAAAAAAATAGTAATATACATATCCACTTAATAAATTGAGAAAATTTCAATACATTTAAGATTTACTTATTTAGAGATTCAACGCAATCGCTTTCTTTTCAATAAAATACATCTTATATCTTATATTTTTCCTAAAATTCGTTCGAAATTTATACACAAATCAATTTTGTTGTCATAAGTTTTAAACATTTTGAGTATTATAAAAAACATATATTTCTAAAAAATTATATTTTGATTTACATCACAAGCACACAGTAACCATCCAAAATCATTCATTTAAAAATTTACATAATCTCTTATAACTAGATACATAAAGCAAAACGATATTTGCAATTCATATTTACATTTACAATCCTTTTTATTTTTATTGAAAATTTGAGTTTTTTGTATTAAACTTGACATTGAAATTTAATTTGGAGAGATCATGGATAGATCAACTTGAAAATAAAATCAATAATATTTGGCTATTCGATGAAAACATCAATTAGAAATCAGTCGTAAATATATAAACCACTGATCATCCCTTCACCAGTTCCAAACTCTTACCAATTTGGCACGATTTTTCATTACTTAAGAAATTTACTTTTTTAAATGTTATTTATTGAATGATTCACTCAATGACGATTCAAAAAAACAAATTTCTTAAAATAATCTTAATTTAATCTTATAATTTAATTTTTCACCCACTTTTTTCTCTACCACACTGAAAGAGTCTGTATATTTTTTAAAATATACAAAATTTCACTGTTTTGTACATTTGGTTTGTATTAATATTTACGGTAATAATCGTGGATTATATCTTCCCATATGTAAAATTAAACCTGTTGGATTGTGTCTAACAAAAAACATAAATGGCCTATCAAATTTGAGCTTCGGTGCATCGTGAACAGTATCTGGAAGTCTTGCTTGACGCGGCCTTAAATGTAAAGGCATTGACAAATAGCTGTTATCATGAAGGGGATCATGGAATGCCCTTTGATAGTCTCGGGGCTCTTCTAATAACTCTGTCATAACTGGAGGATCAACTATATCTTGAATCACTGGCCGATGTGGAGTACGCCAAAGACGCCTTTGGGCTTTATTAGGTTCACCTGGATAGACTTCTATATGATGTTGTTCTGCTACAAATCCTTCTCCACATGTTGTGAAAGTGTTTACAAGTGTCATATCAGATAAGTACAAGTCATTGGATATTCCATTTAATCCCCTTAAATCGGCTTTTTCCGGAGTGAACAAATCTCTTAAGCCCATTTTTTGCAGAGCTAATGAGCCATTTTCTACAGAACGATGAGAAAATCTTGGAATTTGTAATTCCAGTCCAGGTCTTGGCAAGAGAGATCTCAATATTTTGTTCCATGTTTTGTCTTTAAATGCGGTATCAATTATTCTTTTCTGCAAATCTATGATATCATCTCCATGGGCTGTGCTGCCATGTTGTCCGGGCATCATAAGAATTGTACTTATCACTTGTTCGCCTCCACTAATAGCAGCTACTGTAGCATCAAGTTCTGGTACGTATCCAGCAAGGAAACTATCTTTATATAATACAGCTGGCACTGGAATGAGCCTTCTCTGTCTTATTGTTGGAGAAACAACGAAGTACATCTCACCATTTCTTCCATCAGTTGACGCAGCTGAACAGTCAGTCTGAAAAAATTAATATTATCGATAATATTTTATTCAAATTTTATTATAAGTATCATATAAAACTCACTTGGAATACATTTGCTGCAAACACAGATAATGGAGGCCTCATTACCATATTGTTTCCTTTTACATATTCTGGTATTTTTCCCCATGTTTGTCTTTTAACAAGTAAATTTGTTCTTCTCCTTACAATATCTCCAATTGAATTGAAATTTATTTCTTCCACGTGTCCACCATAAAACTGTTGAACTCTATCTTTATAAAAACTAAGTAATCTTCCCTTTGATTTGTCACTATATAGTTCCCTCACAAATGCTGATGTTGCTACTCCAGATTTTTTAGAAACTTCAATGGATTCTGTGACATTTTTGAATACTATATGAGGATTGAAAGTGACCATATCATCCAGTTTCAAAATATCATTCATTTCTCCCGAAGTAGCTCCTCTAGCACCTAAGAACATCATTGCAAGTAAAGATGTCACAGCAAATGGTGATACTACTAAACTTCTTTTAATATCTACACCGTTAGATGATACAGATTCCCAGTATTTGAATGCCAATTCATTACAAAGCTGTGAAAATTCTAAAACATCTTTTCCTAGGTTTCTTGTTGTTTTTTCTAATCCTTGCGGCGGCGATGAAACACTTTCAGAATCATAGGTGTTTGGTAATGGTATTTTCTGAACTTTATTTTGATTGTTTGGTGCTTTTGTTTGTGTGGTTTCCATAGCTTGTGATGATGTAGTACTTTCAACTTTTGTTATTTTATGGTCATCTGAAGCATGTATTGATGCAACTGTTGATATTAATTTCCATGTATCATTTTGATTCATATTATTGAACTTATTTCTCATTTCAATGTTATCGACTGGAATAATGCTTTCTAATCGTATATTAGACAAAGCTTCAGCTATACTTTTAGAAGTTGTACTTATGTGCACCATACTATCAGTTTCAGTGGTGGGTTCTTGTGAGATATTTACCTTTTCAGTGGGTTCTATTTTCATTATTTCAGATGTAGATGACTGAGTTGTTGATGTAGGATTTTCACTGGCTTTTTCATTAGTGAGTGTTGTAGAAACTGAAGAAATAGATCGTCTTGTAGTAGAAGTGACTTCATTATTCTTTTCATTTATCCGTAACTCGTTTTCATTTTTAAATGCTTCACTACCAACTTTTCGTTTATCGTTTACTTTTGTAGTATTTTCTAAATCTATAAGTTCTATTTTAGGCGCAAATTCTATTTTCTCTTTCAAATTACTATTGGATATAAGTGGATTTTTATTGATTTGAATATCCTTATTCTTATTTACTTCAGATTCGTTGGTGTTATATTTATTTTTTATTAGTTGTTTTTCTTGATCAAGGATTTCAATTTTCAATGTAGTCGATTTAGGAATATTTTCCTTTATTTCCTGACTTTTATCAACTGTCGTTTTAACTTCTTTATCTACAGATACTTTGCTTTGAGATTGTGTTTTATCTTCTTTTTTTTCTTCCTTGGAAATAATAGTGGAAGTTAGAGTACTACTAGGTTCATTTGGAGAAATCAAATCAACTTTAACTTGTGTTATTTTTGTGTCTTCGTCTTTTGATTGAATTTTCCTTTCAGTCGTCGTCTGAATATCTTCAGCTGGAATATCAGTTTTTTTGTATGCTGTCTTCTTTTCATTATTAAGAATTTCATCATCATTCCTGATTTTGGATGGTGAATTTGACTGGAATAATTGACTTACTTGATTTATCATATCCATTAATTCATCATCTTGAGATGCATTATCTGTAGTTGTTTCATAATCATCATCAAATATATCAGAAGTCACAAGTTCAACATCAACATCAAAATCATCTTCAACTGGCGAAACAGTTGTTAATGTTTCAGTTACTTGAACATAGGGTGTTGTATTTTTAATGTTTTCAATTTTTTCATATGTTATATTACTTTTCTGTACTTCCATTTTATCGGGAGTGGCACTACTAGATATTTGTACGTAATTATTTGTTGTAGGTGTATTCGTAGTACTTCTGAAAAACAATGGTACAGGTCTATATGTTGTTGGTATTATATCTTCAGATGTTGTGATTATTGAATCATAAGTATTGTTTTTTGGTGGTTCGATAAAATCTTCGACTATGATTAATAAAGGAGGTTTACTAGGATTTGTATCTTGAACACTCGAAGGTGTAGACTTCATCAACGGATTATTAGTTAAATGTTCTACTACTAAATCCTTCACTTTAGTTACAGCTTTAATAGATTCTGTTGTTTGATATGATGGTGTTTGGGTGATTTTTAGAGTTGTAGTTGCTGAAGTGGCCAATTTAGTTGTAGCCGAAGTTTGCGTACTGAAAACTTCTTTATCTGTAGAAGGATTAACTGAAGGCCTCGATTCGTCGACAATTTGTGATATCAAATTTGTAATAGATCCAGATAGTTCATGCAAATTTGGTTTGGTGACGTCTATGTAGTCTATTGTTGTTGGATCTGTTCGTTCCAAATAATCTTCATCATTTAGCAAATGTATTTGAGCCGTTACATCTTCTGGGATAGAGGTCGACTTATATTCTACTGAAGGTTTATTTTCATTAAATGTTGCAATCTTGACAAATTCAACTTTTTCGGTGGATGACGGTTCTAATGTTGATACTAACTTTTCAGAAACGGGAGATATTTTTTGAGTTGTAGTAGCTTTTGGAATCAATTTCTCTGTAGTGATTTCAGTTGGTTTCGATTTAGTTGTAGTGGTTGTTGAAGAAGTTGTTCTTTCAGGTGTTGTAGATTTTTCTGTTGTAGATTTTTGTGTAGTAGTAGTAGTAGTAGTAGTAGTTGTTGTTGTAGTAGTCAAAGGCTTTGCTGATTCAGTTGAAGAAATCAACTTTTCTTTAGGAACTTCATCATTCAAATCCATTGCGATTTTATGAATTATCTCACTCATATCCATTATCGGAATAACCGGTGTTGCATTTTCCTTTGCAGGTACTGATATTTTTTCATTATGTTTATTTGATTCGTTTATTTCGCTATTATTTATATTTGGTTTTGTTAAATTTTTATTGGCCCAATTATCGTTCACTTTATCTATTTCTGGTTTTTGTCTAATCGGTGCTGCAGTCGTAGAAGTTGAAGGTTGTTTAGTTGTCGTGGTTGTTTTCTGTTCTACTGTAGTTGGAGCTTTAGTTGGCTGTCTAATAAGTTCGATTTTTTCTTTCGTAGTTGTTTCTGTTTTCGGAGCCGGAGTCGTCGTCGTCGTCGTCGTCGTTGTTGCTTTTGTCGTGCTTGGTTTTTCCTTTTCTGTAGTCGTTGACGCTTTTGTCGTAGTCGTTGTCGCTTTTGTCGTAGTTGTTGTCGCTGTTGGTGATTCTGACGTTACTTTTGTGTAATTTTCTGTAATCTTCTCCGTAATTGGAGAAGCAATTTTTGACACAATTTTTTCTGTACTTGGACTAGTAGCACTTGAGTGTGACACCGGTACATACTTTGTAGTCGTTTGAGTCACTTTTTCAGTCGTTGGCTTGAGTGTTGTTGTAGAAGCCACTTTGACCGTCGTGGACGTTGAAATTGAATCTGATGATTTAATCTCTGGCTCAATTTTGAGAGGGGCTGCTGATGTGATACTGATCTTCTCATAAATAGGAACATAGGTAGGTTTTTCTATTTTTATTTCTGGCTTGACCGTACGCTCATCTGATTCACGATGCATAGGATTTATAGTAGTTTCATATTCATCTACGTCGTCAAACATCTCATCTTCAGGTTCTAAATTATTCGGCACATTTATCACATCAGTTTCAGGTTCGACATGAGACGATATCATAGAATCGGGCGATATGCTACCTCCAGTGTTGCCGAAGATCGCTGGCAATATCATACTCCAAGAAGACGAAACATCTGGAGTATCGAAAATAGTCGGCTTCGATGGATTAGTTTTTTGAGCTTCCATCTCAGCTTTTAGCACATTCTGAACACTATTGACTATAGTGTGCACTTTGACATGAGTTGGCGGCTGGAAGGTAAATGTAACTGGAGGATTTGAAGAATCAGCTTGAGCCACTGTCAACATGTGTCCATCATCACCATCCCCTGTTGCAATGATCTGTTGTATTTCTTCGAGAGTCATCAATCGTTTGATGAGTTCTCCAGTTTCGTCAAATGTATAAAACTCATAACGATCAGGACGTATAAGATGCGTAGGACTTCCTACTTTTGCCGGTACATTTGTTGGCTTGGATAAAGGATTTCCAACTGGATCCGCAACGTAAGCCATTTCTTGATCTCTGTATTTAAAAATAGCATAAAATTTGAATCAATCCTACATTTATATTTCCGAGCAAAAGAAAAAAATGTTTTAAAATTTTCTCATCATATACACAAATATTTTTTTACCTTTCAGCCGCTCTGCCTATAGACAGATTCATCGACAGAATAAATATTAGGAGCTTAAGTGTAACGCCGCACCCCATTATGTATGATCTGCAACGAAAAATAAAGCACATTAGCCGCAAGGTCTTCGAGCGAATAAAATTTAATGAGTTTTCATAATGAGTCGATCGTTTAACGGTGGTGTCGGGAATTTTGATTGCGGTTCATAATTCGCGCCCACTCTGCAATAGCCTCCGTTGGATCGACGTTAAATTACAGAGGACGCTCAGTCGTTAACGATTCTCGATTCTCGTTATTCTGTCCGTTGATTGATGAATGGCAATGTGTGCTTTGTTCAGAAAAAAGAACGGAATAAATCGGTTCTTGCGTTGGGGAAATATTCGACGGTTCCGTGTTAAAGATTTTGGGTTGAGTCGTGTTTAAAATGTTCCATAATAATATTGTGTAGAATGTTAAAATTAAATAATTTCTGAGTTGAAAGTAAAAGGATGAACTTTCGTTCGATAATCTTATGTAAAGTTAATACTTTCTACAGCTCTCCGTTTTTAATCAATAATTTAAATATTCTCACATAATAAAAAATAAATTATCTAAATTTATTTATATTCGTTCTTGAATAAAAATCTAAAAAAAATCAATAACATCAATGACACAAATTTGATTCTAAGGTAAACTGCTATTCAAATTAAGTACTTGCAATATAAAAAATCATATAAAATCACTTTCGAATTATCCACGTACACCCAACATTCATACTAATCGCAATACGAACAACAAAACATTTCAAACTGTGATACTTTTCACCGCATTAATCACGTCGCGATATTATAAAATATTCTATATGGCACAACAAAACAGAAAGTAATGAAGTTGATAATTAAACCCGCCATAATATAATATGACCGAGTTAATTAAAATGGCGAGAGACAATGCGATTCTCATAAGGCGATCCGAGCATAATTTATATAGCTCAATTTCACTGCCGTATTCCGAAACGGCTCGTTCCCTTTTTCTCGTTGCAAAACGGCAACTAAACACATCTTTTGTTTTCACCGTATTGGGAAAAAAGCGGCGAGTTGCGCAAACGCGTCATTAAAACCCGGCTGAATTCCTAATCGAGTTCTATAGAAGAGAAAATTGTGGTGGAGTTACGGGAAAATTGCAGGATCTGCAAATCTTCCTCGGATTTGACACTCCGGTGTGTGTTTAGCTTTTGATTTGCCTCACGATTCTTACCTAAAGTTTGTTATGGAAAAGTGTTGGATAATTCGCCGAAATTTGCATCCGAGACGTGCGGAGTTCGAAATGCGCGAAAATCGCCCCGGAAAGCCTTCGGAGTCGCGGCTATTGAAACAATTCGCAATTCTCACAAATATTAATTTAGGAATTTTTTTTCACAATACTTAAACTACGTGTATTCTTAAACATCTCATATCTGAAAATCTGTGTTATTAAATTGTTTGATAGTTAAGTCTTACAATGCCGAATTGATACGACAATGACCGTAATTGTATGTTTTTTTAATGATTCATTTAAGTCGCATGTGATTTTTACAATATAAGAAAATTAGTTTTAATTTAATTTCTGTCATTATTTTAATAATCTTGTAATTATTGTATTTTTATATAAAAGCCAAATTTTAAAATTCTTAAAATAAAATATGTTGTATTTTATTGATATTTAAAATAAAGTTAGTATAAGTTCTCTTTAAAAAAAAAATATCTTTATTACTCAAAATATCCTTCTCAATTCACTTTTAGCATTTGATTATCATACTAATAATGAATATTTGTATATTATATTAATAAGTTTTGTGTATTGATGACTCAGAATCTTCGAATTTTTTTTCAAAAAAAAGGAAAATCAAGACATAAAATCATGAATATCAAAGCTGTTAAATTCCACAATCGGGGTCATTTAGCGCAAAAAGAACGCGTCATCGAGGACAATTTTTCTCAACTATAGCGGTTTTCGTGAAACACGCTATTGACCGAAAAAGTGGACAGTGGGCGATATCGTTTCGCAAAATTGTTGGGAACTTACAGATTTTTTGATTTTGCCACATTATTATGGAATGACTGAAAAATCTACGTACATAACTTACACAGTCGTCTACGCGTTCTCACGATCCGATGTGTATTACGTTATCATTATTTTTTTTTTGCAAAATCGAAGCAATGAATTGTTGAAAGTATAAAGTAACTAATGCGAAAATTGAACGATGTATTTTTATAATTTATAAAAATTTAATTTTTATGTTTTGCTTAATTTAAATTTTAATAACTTTTCTGAGAAAATTAGTTTTAATTATAAGAGCCACTCATCGTCAGACCGCACCATATTGTATTTGGACTTTCGTATTGCGGTTAGTTTATCAAACACTTCATTTTGACATTTTGCATCATAATAGCAACAAGTGCATGTATACACACATTCGTCGTACAAATGTATGTTAATATTCTTCTTCGCCTCACAACAGTTAAACAAACCGCCGCTTCCTCGTCGAAATGTGGGTCGGAAATGCGGTGTCCCTTCTTCAAAAGTTGAATATGACGATTCAACAAGAAAATAATAACAATATTCGAATCGCCTATTGTTATGGGATTATGAGTAATTATTATTGTGATGTTAAGAACGTTCTCGTGACTTTGAATAAAATCCGTGAGCTCTTTTTCAAAAGCGATGAATATTCAATGGAACTAATTGTCTCGATCGATACCAATTATATAACGAACAATACATAATATGCATTTTCTATGAATTCTTTTTATAATAAAAATATATTTTATGTTTTTGATGATGCGAATATGGGTTTGTGTCTTACCCTTGCATTCATGTTTCTTTTGGATTGATTTGGAATAATAAGGTTTTCATGATAATTAACTTTTTAAAAAATATAATAGTTTATAAGAAAAAATTATAGAATTGATATTTGAATTAAATTCAATTTAATAATAATAATAATAACAATAATAATAATAACGATAATGATAATAATTGACACAATCCCAATTTTTGAAAATTGTGCATATGAATTCGCATTTTCCGCCATCCCTGCAACACCATCGACCGCAACTAATTTTACTTTCGCCGCAAACACCCATCGCCAACCATCGATTTCCCCATAGATGCGAGCGGTCCAGCGTCCATCCCGAAGAGTGGGTGCCGTTGCCGCATCACACCGACAACGCAACACCAGCTCGTACGTTCGTGTGTCGTGCGCGAGTGCGTGTACCGTTATCCGACGACCTCTCCGACCAAGTACGAACCCGACAGACAGACAGACATGTGGACACACAGACAAGAGGTGGTACGGATCGAGCGCCGTTGACAGGTGCGCGCCAAAAAGATGTCGGCGCTTTGATGTTTTTCCGGGCTGTTGAAAATTTCTGTTGTTGTGTTTTGTATTGGAATTTCGGCGAAGGTAATTGAAATTGTGTTCGAAATGAAAAGTGTGCTCGAATTTTGTTGAAAGGTTATCGTAATAAATTTAGTGATTGGATTGTTTTGTTTTCGTGCTTTTTTGGGAGATGTATGAAAATTTATATTATACAGGTGTGCTGAAAAGTGATAAAAAGCTTTAAAGGGAAGATAGATCATATTATTTGGAATATTTTAAAGTAAATATACCTTAGTCCAAAGTATTATAGTTTTCGAGTTATAGTCATTTTTCGATTTCTATGAAAAAAATCCAAATAACATAATCAATCTTGGCTTTAAGGCTTTTTATTACTCTTCAGTACCCTCTATATATTAAATTTGAATTATTATATATATCTATATATTCATATTAATCAATATTTTCATAAAATAAATATTTACTCATGCTAAGCAGTTGTAAATTTTTATGACCATATAAATACAAGATTTCCACGAATCCAACTAAAATTTGATTACTTGTTTCATAATATAATCAATTAAAAATTTGAATATTTAAATAATCAAAACATATATTCATAAAACAACAACTATGTGATCATCTCATCCGAAGCATTTTCAACCTAAACATTCTCGAGGCATCGATATTTTTTTAAGCAGAACTATAGATTACCAACATAAGACCATCCTGACAATCGATCATCAACCATCAAGCAGCGTTAACAGCGCGATCGATTATAAACCGCGCGGCCGGACACACATCGCAAGTACCTCATCTAGCGGTAGTATCTCGTAAAGCTCGAATTCAACGACCGCTCAAATCGACCACTGTACATCCAACGCCGAGAGAAGCGGAAGAATTTTTCAGTGGGCTGTTGCATTATTACGTAAGGTGGCCGCCGCGTGTGCAGTCCGAGTCTCCTATTAGTCATCGGCTAAGACAGCCTCCGGCTGGTAGGCAATGAAATCGAAAGGTCAATGATCAGCAACATCGGAGATGGTGTCCCGTTCCGTGTATGTGTCGTGGGTATTGTGTGTGGTAGTCAAGGAACTAGAGGAATGCCGATTCATTATCTAGTTGTTTATTTTATGTGTTGGGCGATGACGAGTGTTATTGCATCGCGAACGTGGACCGAGATTAGGTTCTTGTTGGTGGTTGGATTTGCATTTTTTTCGACTTGAAATTTTATTTATATGTATACTTTGACATTTCGTTTCTTTCAGTTTAAAAAAAAATAATGTGACAACAATACACGTATATGTTTCTAAATGAAAAATTTCCATTATATTACATACATTAAAAAAAAACCCGATAGAAACGAAGGCGAAAGATTTATATCGAGTCATTATTAAAATACGACAAATGTATATAGAATTTATTTTTTTAGACAATCTAAAATGTATACTATAATATAAATCCAGTATTAGGTCATCAAAAAAACTTATACAATCAGATACAAAATACAAAATGGAATAAAAATCAAAATCCATGACCCTGATCTTCAATATATGCTCCCATAAATTTAAATACAATCGTAAAACGATAGCCTCGCACCGATAATTACGCGAACGTTCAACTAAAGCGCTGTTAATTTCAATCGAGATTTACGAACGCTGTTAAGCAAACATTAACCGATATCTGTACGTTTACTATAGTCATATTTTATATTGGAAAAACGGCACCAGCTCCGCACACGATGCCCAGTATCCTATGACGATGATGGAGTCGATCTTCAAACAGGTTTATAAACACGGCAGAATAAAATCGTAAGTATATTTTTTTTCATATACGCTCCAAGTATTACATATATACGGGGGGGTTCTTAACCTTAACACGGTTTCCGCCCGAGGCTGGGAATTTAACACCCGAATTATATTACGCAGATAACAGACGATCAATTCACGATAAAAGTCTATATTGTCCGATCGTAAACTCGGACCAGTTTCGGTACATAAAATGAGATCAGAAGGTTTTGAAGATTAAAAAACGACAATGCTATTTGTGGCGCACGATTCCACTTTCAGTTTTATGCATTGTGAAATGTGAAAATTTTCAAAAATGTTATGAAAATTCGCATTCGATGAATTATGGAATGATTCAGTATATCACTCGATTTTTCTTGTTTGTTTCTCACAGTTATTTGTGTAACGAATTACATCATTTGGGGCGAATGTGTATATTCGCTCGGCGAGAAAATGCATTCTTAATTTCTTTTCGCACACTGTACGTTTGAGCAAATTATACGGAGATAAGAATCGAAGTCTTCGTATTGTGATTTAGAAATCAAAAGTATGCGACAATGTAATGATATTATCGCAACAATTATAAAAAAATCGAAAGGATTATAAATCGCAATGTTCCCAAATAATTAAAATCCAGCCCACTTGTGCATTGCACATTACATTTTTTTTTTGCAACTAATCAATTTTTTTAATAAAAATTTAGTTTTATTATATCGAAATGATTTACGATGAGTCGGCCTTGAATGTTGCCGAATATAACCTGAATATTTCAAGACGAAAAGCGTGGGATCTGCAATGTTACGTGGGTGCTGGGATTTTACGATTTTCAGTCGGACCAGATCACCAATACGATTTTGAAATTGTAGTGATTGTGATTATTGTCGCGATCACCTTCTCTTCTCAAGGTCGACATTTATAAATATTTTAATAACAAGGAACTATATTAGGTACGTAATCGTATGTATTTTGTGTCGAATGACATTTGCTTTAGAAACTTTGGCCGTTCTCTAATGGGCGGGTGTTTTGGGTCATCGACGCATCGCCATTTGATCAATATTCGCGAAGGTGTTTATTATGGTCAATGGATGAAGAAACCGATTTGAATATAAACAAGTTAATTTATAGCCGTTCGTATTCAGCGTACACGTTACAGATTCAATTTGGGAATTGTCGAAAATAAACAATCGTTTCATGACAATCTTGTACCATTTAGATACACGACGTAAACGCACGATAAATCAATATAACGGAACATGTACATTTAGAAATTCATACGTATACGACCGTGAATAATCCCATCGCAACTTACATTACAAGCGAACACCAAAAGCGACGTTTCCGCAAACGGCCGCGAATAATCCGGCCCGCATACGAAACGACCAAACATAGAGCTTTCGCGAAAGCTTAGCACCCCCCAACAAGCGCACTCACCTGCCCAAAAAGCCGGACACCTCTAACGATTTACGAACAACCTCCCAGCGATATTTCACTCATAAACATCCGCCTCGGAGCGTACACAGTCCGCCCGAAGTCCTGTCACAAAGTTCCGGGAGCGTCGCGCCGCTCGAGCCGGTTCGGCCTCTTGTCGTTAACTGTTTGTCGGTCGACGTTGCCGAGGTCCACTCAGCCTCTGGCCTCCTCCTACTCCTCCACCACCACCCACCGACTCCTACCACGCTGGCTTCGTCCGAGGTTGATGGTTTGATGATGGACGGTGATGGTGGGTGATGGTGGGTTAATGGCTTCCGAGCGGATCGGCTGAAAGAGGGTGGTGTTGGTGGGGGTGGTCGTTGTTGTTTTTAATGATTTTTTTTTTAATATAATACATTCGTGTCGATTTGATTGATCGATCTTGAGGTTGTTAACGTTATTTCGTGTTAAATTAATAAGTACGGTAGTCCTCGACTTACGACGGAGATACGTTAGTGAATCTCGGTCGTAAGTCGAATCCGTCGTAAGTCGAATCCGTCGTAAGTCGAATCCGTTGTAAATCGAATCCGTCGTAAGTCGAATATGCATTTTTTTTCCGGTATTTTTACTTGTTAAATTAATACCATAATGAAATAATAAAAAAAAAAACATTTGAAAATCTTTCATTGTTTGGGTTCATCATTTCAAACTTTTGTATTCCTTGATTAATTAAATTAAAAGCAGTATCCATTTCTTTCGATACGAATTTTTTCAACGGTTCGACATTCTTCCGTATTTATTTCTTACACCCGCTTGAGATTTATCATTCAATTTAAAAAAAAAAAAAAATTCGGTCGTAAGTGTGAACATCGTAAATCGAACCGTTGTAAGTCAAGGACTACCTGTACACAATAAGAAAATGTTATGATTGTAAAATGACTATAACTGTTAATGAAGGATTTCGCGATTGGGATTGTATTAAAATATTGTGAATAATAATATTTTGATTGGAGTAAAAGAGGTAGACATTAATTCAGTCTTTTCATTACGTAAATGTGAATAAATGCAACGAAGTTATTTTGAATGCTGCGTTAACATGACGTGTCTTTTAATATAAATAACAGTACTTATACAGGGTGGTTCAAAGGTCTAGAATACGTGTTAAAGAGGTGATAGGTCGAATTATTTGGAACATTTTAAGCCTTATACATCTACGTTCAAAGTATCATAGTTTTGAAGTTATTATTATATTTTTAATTGAAAAAATCTAAAATCTCTCAGGTGCACACTAATAATACCCAAATGAAAGATAATATAGTAGACAAACCTTATTTATTTGTTTATTTACTATGTATTTAATCTTTAAATAGCAATATAAAAATCTATATCAACTAAAAACTATTCAAAATATAAGATTAGTTATCAAAAATTTCTGAAGAAATGGAAGATTAGAGTCAAAGATTTCAAATATTCTTTAAAATATTTCTCTTTTATATAGATAGCCCTTTCGATCGATGTATCGAACATGCAGATATCTAGTGTGAAAGATTTTGGATTTTTTCTAAAAAAAAAAAATAATAATAATAATAATTCAAAAACTGTGATACTTTGGACTGAGGTATATTTGGTTTGATATATTCTAAATAACATGACCTATTACCTCTTTAAAACTTATTCTAGACCTTTCTATCTCCCTGTATAATTTAATTACATACTTTTTTCTAAAAAATAATGAAAAACTCCATCATGCCAATTAATTATATTAACACAACCACGCAACACTCAAACTAATCGAACATTATTCAACATAAAAAAATATGAACAGGCAATTTATAAATAACACGATTGAGAAATCGCTCAATTGCACGAAGATCCCTTTCGAGCATTTTTCACGGTCTACAATTAACCCATCAATCTCGAGCCCAAACCGCATAATTTGCACCTGAAAACAAACAACACCGTCGAAAAAATACGCGAATTCACACTGCACAAGTTCATAAGCGACAATGTCACAACGGCTGAAACAATTTGCACAAGATCGCGGCTCGGAACGATATTAGCGTAAGAAACGGTTTTTCGTGATCCAAAGTCATGTCGTGAGCCGATTTTCGACACACCGCACTCTTTCATAGACTCAATTACAAAACAATTAAAGCGTTCAAACGTTCCGAAATTGCGCCTCATGAAAGACAAAACCCTCGGTTCGGTTTAATTTCGCGCATTCTCGTTTCGCGGTTAAATCCGCGTGCAAAGGTCGCATCCGAGTTTCGCGGATTTTTTATATATTTTTTTGGGATCATGTGAAGTAGTCGACGTGAAATTTATGGTTTCCGTTAATTGTTGTGTGCGATTTTTTCATTAATTATCGCTTAAATGTGCGAAAATATTATAAAAAGATGCGCCAAATTCCATTGATTTATATATTCGTGTTTAAGTGCTTATGTTTATTATGAAATTTTTAATATTATTTAATAAAAATTCATTGATTTTTTATGTAAATTTTATTAATATTTAAATACTGATGAGTTGGTAATTGAATAATTTTGATTGAGAGCATACGTTTATCATATATTTTGATATGATTCAGGTTATGGTAATGATCATACATTAACGACATGCTTTTCCAAGCATTGAAATTGTATAAAAGTGGTATTTAATTATCCGTTTTCAGCAAACAGTACCGTACAGTTTAATTGGACAAATTCGTGTGAAAATTTCAAAAAAAATAAATATAAAACAATACAGCCCCCATAGCAGAACGAAAATGTATGCAAATATGTCGCTTAGTATCATATACCCGGATTGCATCAAAAATGGAATTTAGAAGACCAAAAAAGAATGTGAAAACGTTCACCGTGACCACAAAACACTTTCCGGCCTCTCGCAAACGGTCTTTTTCCATTAGTTTTTAGGAAAGCGCATACTTGGAGTTCTCGAAAGACCAGAAGCGTAAAATCGAACATTCTTACTTGCGCATATATTGCCCTGCGAGAATTCCTAAAACTGTGTCACATATGTGTTAAAGCATGTGAATGAATAGGACGAACTGGACGTGACCCAGAACTTCACACTTTCACTAATCAGAGGGTTTTTGCATTTGAATGACCACCGTTTGGAAGTAGTTCTGCAGATGCATCCATTATGCGGTGTAGAGCATTGTCTATGATGGTTTTGTGACGCCCTATAGATTTTAGGTGTTCTTTTAACCTGATTTGAAAAAAATGTACATTTTATTTTTAGTGAAAAAAACATAAATATTAAGTTTGATGTTCGAAATTTGAACTGAATAATCTGTTGTTTGATTTTGTATTGATATATTTTAAATGATAGTTGATTTTGCATAATGTTAGTTGTATTCGATAAATATCAATTTTGATTTAAATGTCAGTGCCAAATTGTAAGCAATTCATTCTTAACGACAATTTAATGTATTGTTTCATATCGAAAAAACAGTTTCTTATTTTCAGATTATTTTTATTTGGACATAGTTATTTTTTTAATTTGACATTAAAACGCTATTTCCTTCATGACGCAATATAAAAATTATATATTTGATCCTCAAAATATTTTATTAAAATTTAAGAACTCAGATATACGTATTGTTGAAATCATTAAAATTGGCCATTTATAAAGATGACAAAATATTGAAATTCCAGTAAGAAATCTAATAAATAATTCAATGAAAATCGATACGAGATTTATTCTGTTTCACCATCGATTGAATAACAAACTCAGTGAAGGCGCGGAAGTAAAATTATGAATCTTACGGACACCTCTAAAAACAATCGGAAAGTATGCGAGCCTCTTACGACAGAATTTTCCTCTCGTCAAAATTCGTGTAATATAACAATGTTCTGTCCGAATAATTAGTCTTATTTTGAAGCTTTTTTTCTCTATTATTTTCATTCAATCGACCGCACGTAATAGTATCGCGTACGCCACGCCCGCTCTTTTGTAATATCGAGCCTCCAGTGGAAATTTTTGACTTACCAACTAGAAAATAGCATTAACGGTATCGTTGTTTAGTTTCGGTAGATAGATCGTTTTTATGCGAGACACATTACCATCAGTTTGACAGACAATTGAACAAATAGGCGCACTGATAAACTAAAAAAAATTCAGTTTTATATTGAATTTAAATTCGGGTTATATCACAAAAGGGTTTTCAGATTGCAAAAAGGCAACAGAAGTGTCATCGCATTGTTTCGACCTCCGATTTTCCGAGTTTCACAAATGTTTTGAAACCCCTCGGATCTAATTGTGAGTTGACAAGGTTCTCACGTACCAAACGAACCACTTTCGTATAAAGAACGAACACTGTCACGCATATCATTATCGTTTTTAATACACAATGCACACTTCCGACTGTTCCTAGTTGCGAGATCGATACAGATTTTATTATATGCTCTCGATTGTCTAGTTTTTTTACAATAACTTGCAGGAAATGATCGATAAAAGTGAGCGCGCTTATGCATTTTCTTGATGATTGATTCCATATACAAATGACTAGTTTCCTTATTTTCATTCGATCACTGCAGGTCAAAATATAAACGATTATAATATAATTATATATAATATAATTATATATAATATACGTAATATAATTATCCGTAAGTCACTTAACTTCGGTAATCATGGGAACTGATATTTCTTAAAAGGTTGAACCGCCGATTCCACTACAACGTATTGAGATATAATCAGTTTATCTCATTAAGCCACATCTATTTCATCCTCACGTAATAAAGTGAATACATTTTGCCGGCAAATCGAATTATCTCGTGTACGAACGTGTAAAAATGTCCGTTCATTACGCGTAAATTGATCGTGACGAATGTGTAATGTGTGCACAATTTCAGGTATTCGGTTCAAGTTCAACGTAGTAATTGCAATTAGAAATTACACAAATAAAGTATTCTGCACTTGTCTGTGCGAGTTGAATTTAAATGTTATTTATAGATACGCACGATTCGAAATTACATAGGATATTTTCTATTCAATACGCCATTTCAGGGTGTAATAAAATAAGTGAAATTACATGTAGCTGTGTGAACCGGTGCGAATTTGCATTTCGATAGGCAAATACGAATTGAGTTTGTTTTTACCGCTATTTCATTTGCTTTTAAGATTAATGACATCTTCATTACAATGTACACAATAAATTCACTGATTTTTTTTATTTGATTGTTTGTACAGAAAACATGATAATAATTATATAATCTTATATACGAAATGGGCGTATCATTTCGGCTTTATGCTAATTGAAATTTCGTCAAAATTTACTCACATATTTTGATTATAAATTACGAACTACAACTTCCGATTCGTTGCGAAAGTTTTTCATCGTGTATTCACATTTTAGCATTTTATCATGAACAATTAAAAGAACATAATTATTCGAAAATAAGTCCATTGTTACTACTTTTTTTAGAACAAGATCTGTATATGATAAGAGTGTCCGAAAATGAATCGACTTCTCACCTTCGACACTTTCCCGGATTTTCACACGCGACGCAACCGTGAGGAAAACTGTGGAAAATTAATCTTGCAACAAATAGAGTATAATAAATTGATAAAGTTGTATTAATCAAAAATATAATTATGCTGATCATTTAGGATAAAAATTTTATGTATTTCACAACATATATTTTTTATATATTTCTTAATTCTCTAAAGATATTTTTTTCTTCTTATTGAGTTTTATAATGATTAAGCAAATATTTATTTGTAGAATCCATCTTTTTGTAAAACATTTTGTTATACCTATTGATTTTTAATTATATATTGATTGAAGTAGTGGCAGTTCAACTTGGTATTAGCCGAGTTTCCTCTATATGGAAAATATTGAGGACACAAATAAGTCGTTTTCCCATATTCTCTTATATTATGATGTGTTTTTTTATGTAACTATCAAGTAAATAATAGAACGATACGTAACACTGAGCTTCTGTAACAACGTTTTTCTCCAATTGCACGACAGTGTGACAATTTTAACAGTTAAGCATTCCATTGTACTAAAATTTATTTAACAATGACACTATTCAGTCATTTAAATCCAATTTAAAATTTTACCGTAAAGAGCATTATTCAAATGAACTTTTCGTTATAAAAATATATAGCCCTTATTCACATCAATGAACATTCCATGCAATCTATCAAAGTTATGCATCATTGAGTTCTCTCAGAATTTCTCACAATCGAAATGATTCGCATCAATCAAAATCCGTTACGTTGACATCGCACCTAGCAAATAACCGAATGCGAATCTAATTAATAAAACGAAAGCTCGTTAATGACCGATTCATGGTGCGCCTCGGGATTCTTTAAAGTCGTTATCGAAATTGATTTTTATTTGCGGGTCGAATAACGTGCGCTGATTCTCCGTTATCGTCACTAACCATTCTGTTAGTATTAAATAACGAATAGCGAAGTACGTAATGATGAAAATTAACACTTTCAGAAGCATTAACGACGTTTCTAGAACGCACGTCATCGTCACGCTCAGTTATCGCTTTTCGCGATTTCAAACAATGATCTCGTTATGTAAGACAATCGATCAATTATTATTATCTGTAACGATGGTTTTTATTGTAATTAATAATGTTTCTGTCGCGGAATAACGGTCCCTTGGTTTTTGTCGTTTATTATCATCGTGGTTGATTTCATGCGTATCCCATTGATGCAATAAAGTTTATTATTCAATAAGTCTTCGGTGTTATAAAGATGAGTATTTTTTGTGGTTGTATTGCAAATTTCTTGCGCAATATCAAAAAGTATTATAGTGCCCGGCATTTATAGAAAAACAATATTTTTTTGGGTAAACGTGTTGCTACACTTCCTATGGGTAACCTGAATACGCTTTTGTATCGTACGAAATTCTCATTAGATAAAATCGGCGCATGAAAAAGCACTGCTTTCTTTAATGAACTATAATTTTTCATGTCCGATTAATAAATAATATTTCAAAATAGTTTTTAAAATTATATATCATTTGACACTCTCGCACGTTGAAGAAAAATTTCTCAATATCAATATTGATAAGTCATGTTTTGTGCGGAATTTAATACGTTCAATATTAATATATATATTCATTTTTACGGCCTTAGATTAAACCATAGTAGAAGAAAGTGATGAATTCCTGATCATGGTAGTTCTAGTCCATGGAGTCTAGTCTAACTTTGGAGTTCTGGTTGAGAGTTTTAAATTTTTTTCAGATACACCAGAATTTTCAATTAGAACTCTAAAGGTCGAAACTTCCCATGGTCTAGAATTCCCATGATTTAGAACTCCTCACTTTCCTCTACTAACAATTATTAACATTAAAATAAAAAATTATATTTCAAAATCATTTCAATGCCATACCAACGCCTCATACTCCAAAAAAACCACACATCCGCAACATCAAAATATTTTCAGCCAACATTCAATCCATCACGACTTTTTTGCCGCCAGCGGAAATTACACAACACACCCAACAGACATCTGACCCGTATCGAAATCAAAAATTTTAGAAATTGGGTCGCCTCACAATCCGACATACGCAAGTTCATGAAAGTCGAACGAGACGCTCACAAGACGAATGGGAGAAATCCACCCGCCGATAACCGGCGAGATAAGCGACCGCCGCATCATACATTATCGTTTCGAAACGGACACATAACAAACCCGACATTGAAATCGCTAACCCCGACGGACGTAACGCGGACGAAATATTCGCAACGTCACGAAAGTTACATCGGACGTTACGTGTCGTAGGAACGAGTCCATCGCGACCGGTCGCTTGCACATCCGAGCCGGTTCTTCTTGGCCGAAAACACGAAATTGTTGTTGGAAAAGGAATCGCCACGAGGGATGGCCTACTTTGGATACGGAGAATCCGGTGGCGATTTTTCGACAGACCCATATTCCGAATGAGGGCGGCGGGTCGGGTCGTAAGTCGGACTTTAAACGGTATTTCCTTTCGAGATTGTGCCGAGGGAAATGCGGTCCGGTCGGTTTGGACGGTGTGCTTTTGTTGGTGTTGTATGTTGTGTTTTTCGAATTTTGTGCTGAAGGTTTTCAATAATAATCGACTTTTTATTTTGATTTTTTTTTATTGTGTTATCGGATACTCGATGTATCATTTGGCATAATATAATAAATCAATTTTGATCTGAATTGGTAATGAATCAGTTATTCAAATATGCTACCGGATGTCAGATATTGATCGAAAAAAGTCGTCTATCAAGTATCATAGTGAATATTTTTTATTTGAATTTATCATCAATCGATTTCCGTGCAAAAAATCATCACATAAATTCAATTATTTTATATTATAAAAATATTTTCATAAAGACTTCAACCCCTTAAGTTTAAGAGCTAAATCTCACCATTAACCAACCAACACCCATCACTATCATCATCGAACTTATGCTATTAGATATCAGATAATGATCAAAAAAGTCGTCTGTCAAGTATTATATCATAGTGAGTATTTTTTTTGTTTAAATATATAATCAATCCCATCACAACATATAAAAAAAAATACCTCAACTCTTGAAGAACCAAATCTCATCACCACTCAGCCAATATCCACCACCATCATCAACCTTATACTAACAGATATCAGATATTGATAAAAAATTCATCTGTCTAGTTTCATATTAAAAATATTTCTTTATTATCAATCGATGCAAAACCTCACCACATCATATTACCAAAAAATCTACATAAAGACTTCAACCCTCGACAGCCAAACCTCACCACCACCCAGCCAACACCCATCGCTATCATCATCATCATCATCATCATCATCATCGACCGAACCACCAACGGTAGCCAACAGTGCGGTTCGGGAGCCGGTCGGCGTCATTAACCGGTCGGGCCGTGAAGGCCGACCCGGCCGGTCACTGACTACACTTGACCACGTCTTACGTGTACATCATCACCGTGACAATGACCTCGGCTGTGATCGGATGGTGAGTGTATGTGGTGGAATTTGTCGGTTCGGGTTTGTTTCCGTGTCGGAGGATTGGGGTGGTATCTTATATGAAGCCTGTCGGTCTTAAAATCTGGTTGAGATTAAAAAAAAATCGTTATTTAATTTGTATAATATAATAGTTTAGTTATTGTATTTCGGTTTAGTCTGTGTGCATGTATTTAGTAGGTATGAATATCTTCGAATTCAATAATCTTTTGAAAAAAATTCATTTTTATATTTTCTATTTCCTTTACTGGCATTAAATTGAAAATTATAATTATGATTGAATTTTGGTGACTCTTCAGTGAGTAATGAGGAATATAATTACTAAATTACGAAAAAAATTCAAACACCATAAATAGGAAAATTAATTTTATAATCATTTATTATACATACCTCAAAATTCCATATCATTTTTGTCATGTTGAGTAATAAACTATTATTATAAGTTATACAATAATACAACATTTAATATACAATTTAAGCCACATCCAATTCATTATTTTAATAGCCTTATACAAAAACGAACCGCTAATATCCATAGCGTTCATGAAAATAACCCGTTTTGCATAATTTTATGTATTTTTTCAGGCACATTACAAAGCAATAACACCGGAAAATGAATGTACCGTTGACATGAAACATAAACGTTAATTACACGTCTTGCAGACTTTTCCGCTTACGATTTGCGTTTTTTTTACATTTTAATTTTCAAGATCAGGGTCCGTGATTCACGATCTCCTAAGACCCGATATTATGCGTTTCGAATGATTCATAAATCTCGTAATGATTCGGAGAAAATTTAACATTGACCGGAAAAATCGGTGCAGATCGAACGCAGCGGTAAAGTTTTAAAATGATGATTTTTTTTAATGGTTTTTGTTGGTTTGTTTGAATTTCAGTTTGAACGTTATGGTTCTCATGGTGTGAAGTAGTGCTGCTAAATGATTAATTTTTTAATGTAAAAAATGGAAGTGTAACGAAAACGATGCTGCGAATCGAATTACAACAATTTTACAATTCATAATGAGATTACTTTACCGTAATTGCATCAATATTGGTTACCGTATATCGCGATCATTGAACTTTCGAGCTCAGTTATAAAATTTTAATAAGCTATCGAATTTATGTAAGAAATGTAATGTAAACATTTCAGTAAGCGATTAAGATAATATTTATTTTGAAAATACATTTCTTAAAAGATTGCAGGTTATAATAATAAATTAGATTAAAATTCGACAGCAACGATTCGGTTGAGAATAAAAAATCTTGAGTGTCATTTACATAAACATGATTTAGCTATTAATATTTAGTTTTGATTTGATTTATAGAAATTTGAAAAAAAAGTTGTTTTCTAATGAAAAAATAATCTAAATATTTTGTACGCGATGATATTAAGTTTATTCGAGAAAACCTAATGACACAATGAAACAAATATACGATGTTGTTTATGACCAAACAATCAAAATCGCTTCAAATTCATGTCATTTCCCAGAAAAAAAGTCATCATACACGCTGACCAATATTTTACGCGGTCGGCACACTTTTGAGTGTAGAAAAAAGATTCATTTCCGCAATAGAAAACATATTTTCTTCGGCTTTTTTTCTGTCATCAACGTCTGCGACGATTGCGGACATTGACTCTGAGAAATCACGATGAAGTTACGAAAAAAACCTCATAAAAAATCGGATTCAGTGTAATTGGCCGGATCAAAGTCACCGAAGTGCATTTACATTTCCATTTTACATCGGTTCGAGCGAAGGTGGGACACTTGGCTTTCTGCGAAACGAACTTTCATACAATACACGGCAGATTAGCATCAGAAATAGTGTATAGGACACTTATTCACAGTACAGTGTCCCACAATGGAAAACGTTCTAGATTTAGCCATTTATAACCGTTCGACTTTCGGGATCTCTCTTTCTATAATGGAAACTCGATGACTGAATAATACGAGGATAATTAGCAAACTTTGAGCAGGTCATGGAAAAGACGACACATTTTTCTTACATTAGACAACAAAAGAAACAATTATAAGTGCAACGAACTGTGCTTCTGACTCGTAACGGTCAGTGTTAATTATTGTGATGTATGATCGGCTTAAACTTATGTTTTAATTGCTGTAAGTCAAGTCGTTTGTCAAACTCGAATGTGCAAATTTATATCAGGCGTATTGAAACATTAATTCATTATAAAAATTATTTTTTTTAAGATAGCAAAAACTTAAACGCAGACGCGGTCTACGGTCAGTCTGAAAACCGCATTTATTTTTTGTGAAGACGATTTAAAAGATCCGCCCGAAAAGGAGCATTCGTGCAAATCGATGGAAACACCACAAAAAGAAATAAAAACAAAAAATAATACGAACGAGTCGGTTCTCACCGATCTGTGTGAAACGTGGGATTTTCGAGACTTCTGGGCGCTTCTGGGCGTGACGCAAAAGCACCATTGACGATGACGATGACCTTTCACTCGTCTTTCAGACGCTCCATTTCAGCCGATTGCCACATCGGCGGAGGCTTCTTCTTCGTCGCGTGTAATTCGCGTTATCCAACTGGAAAATGAAGGCTGTTGCATCAGTGGTTGTGAATCGGTCACGATGATGACCGGTTTGATTCGTATGATTTTTCCTAGGTTCGGCATAATTGTGGTGAAATTTCGCTATCTGCAGATCTCGGTTGATGTATTTAAATGCATGATCTAATCTATGCAGAGTCGTGAAGAGTAAAAGTTGATAATTCGATTCGATAATGATGGCGCGAAATTTATTAATGACGGTGTTGCATCAGTTGTTTCGAAGATGTCACAATTTGGCACATTAGTGTCATTTTATAACTATTTAGCAACGATTCGAGAGTACTTATAAATAAGAAATTCGATTTCACACGTCTCGTGATCGCCCAATTATATAGAAATTCGTAAGGCCACACGTACAATTTTCTAGCAGACGAACGTTTGTTTTAAATCAACAAACGCAACATACATAATCCGTATAATATATAATAATGCAATTTAATGGGGAGATTCGCCGCAAGCGATGGATAATCGTTACATGTACCACCAAATATAATCACCATTGTGGATAAGACAAAACAACGCAAAAGTGTGAGAATTATGTCACGCCGTTATATGCGCAGATAATTGATAACGCGCGTTCAAAATTGGCTGGAATTGATGGATACGACCTTCTTCGAGGATATTTTAGGAAAAAATACGATTTGGTTCTATGAGAAATCGGTGGATTCGATTTGAAAATATGTTGATTTTTGGACGTTTGTGGTATTTTTCAATTATTCCATCATGTGGTTTTTTTTGCTGCATTTTGAAGCCTTGAATCGGTTCAATGACGTTTGAATGCAACTATTGATTTATCAGCAAAGAATATGGAATTCCATATGGTTTTATTCTTTTGCGGTTTATAGTTATTTTATGATTTATTTATAATAATTATGGTAGCGATTTTCTTTACAGCTAGATTATTTTTTATTAGAGTGAATAAAATGAATGAAATGAAAGAGGAAAATCGAATATATAGGTAAGTAATTTCCGTATATAATCTATATATACAATTATAAAAGGAAAACTCAATGAATATGCAAAACGACTGATAAAATTTCAAAGAATGAGAAATGATTAAGGAAATTGATGTTTCATGAAAAATTACCAGCAATAAATACGAACATGAACCTATTATTTATTGTACTGTACATAAAAATCAAGTATACCATTTCAAATGAATCAGACAGTGTGGCGACCATACGGTTCAATTTTTAATGGTATAACTAATTCTATTTCGCACTAAAAAGTGTGTAATCGTATCACAGTTTTTAAGGTAAAGAGACCGCAGCAGAACAATGGAATTATTGTGAGTTCGGGTTCAATTTTCAGTGAACTAGAACAAAACAAAGCAGTCAACGACATACGACGAGATTTATTACATCATTTACCGCAGTATTCCGTTAACTACATGTATACACATTTTCCATCCGAAAATAGGACGGGCCATATTCGAAAACCTGTCCTCATGCGAAAACATCAGAAAACCCACATTTGATCCCAATCCGACTATATACAAAACTTCACAATTCACTTCCGAAAACATAAATCAAACATAAACAATTCAGATCGAACTCTTGGATCTTTCTCCGACCCATTCCAGAAATGTCACATATCATATTCGCTCAAGCACTGCTCCGTTCACGGGCGATGTTTATCATTTTAACGGTCCGAGTTTATGCGATGATTTCATCGAAGCATTCGACGACTTCGCGACCGTTCTTCGCATTCGATGGATCTATAGATCAAACTGACGTCGGACGAATCAATCGCCGCTGGATCAGTGGATCAATTGGCCGAGTCGTACGTACTCGCGGTGTATGTCGGTCGCGTAATTGTTCGAAAAACGTCGACATTGATATTTATAAACGGTCGATACGTTCATTAAAAACCAATATTAGATAGCAATCTGAGCTTCGTTACACACAGAGTGAGAGGAAGTTCGACAATCGCCGTTTAATGATCTTTTCAACATCCTCTCCTGACGTGTATCCGTGAGATCTGAAATGAACTAGATCACGGTAACTGTAAGTAAATTGTACGTTTAGCTTGGTTTTTTTCACCCTTAAATTACGATTGAAAGTATAGATTTGATTGTGATCGTTTCGATTTGTATCTATGTAATAATGATTCGTTTGACGTTTCGTTTTGTTTGTTTCAGATTTATAGTGAATGTTTTTTGTATAAATAAGTAAACTAAAAATGTGAAATTCGCTGTGCATTAAAAAATATAATTTATATTTTTTTATATCTCGTTTGTGAAATTTCAAATTTGCATGATTGAATGCGGACATCAATGATGTGAAAGAAAAAGTATTATTTATAGTACATCCTACGCTACCATTCCTCAAACGAAAGTGTTTCGTAAACTGAGATGAGCATCGTTATTTTATAAGGTTCGTATTACATGTCATATATCACATAAATTAAATTGCGACGATTCTCAAAGTAATGTATTGAAAATTATTTTTTTAAGTGTTTGAATTACATTATATGTATTTTTTTTTTATAAATACAACTAATCCTCTTTTCAGACGGAGGATACGTTCCAAAGGCTATAGTGTAAAAAAATCCGATTTTTTAACACTATATCCATGATGATCATATAAAAATGGGAGATAGTTTCCATCAGTATATTTACGTACAATTTCCATCTGAATGTACTTTATAAAAAATGTGCAATGTGAAAAAAATTTACTAAGTAAAATCATCAAAAAGCATCGAAATTTTTTATATAATAACTATAAGCACACCCATATAATTATATTATAACAGTATATTGGCCTGTACCGAATATTACCATTGTGGCATAATGTTACATTTTTTTCCACCATATCAATGGACCGTATTCTTCCTTGAATCGTTTTTTTGAATTTTAAATGTAATGCCATTTCGATTCTATGAATATGTTGAAACGAAAACAATGCTTTATTCTTCGTCAATTTTACACTGCTTGAAAAACGTATTATAAATATATTCTAATCAGACTATCGCCTAATATAGCTATCGCATCCGAAAACCGAAAACCTCAAACTTTTAAAATTATCAGCATTTCCATTATAATTGATATGCGCAATTATACGCTTCACACCATCGTCGACAAATTTTCCACAAACACGCAACAGTCTCGAGCGATCCACGCCCGCGTAACAATCATCGCGATGAACATATGAATATTCGAATTTGCACAAATTGAAAACCGCCGCTGACATTCGTGCGAAATCGCCATACACAAATAAATTTCAGTAGACCGCAAGCGAGCAAACGCGAATGAGTGACGCGAGGACTTTTCCTCGGGCCGCGTGGGACACTTCGACGAATCAATTAGTCATCATCATCAGCAGACCACATACACACACCTAAAGCCGACAGTCCAGACGATTTTCAACACTTGCCGCGGTCACTCGGCGACGATATAGCGCGCCGATATAACTCGTAAGGGTTATGGTGCTATCAGATCCGAGCCATCGTCATCATCATCATCATGCGTCCGGATCTAGAGACTTCTTATGGCTGGGGGATCACTGATGACGTCGATGGGTGGCCAGCTAGATATTATTTCACGTATTACACGACCCTGGGTCACAGGAGCGGGTCCAAGCTGTGCGCCGAGTCAGTGCTGTTCATAGTCATCATGGTGTTGTCGCTGGTTGTCAACTTGGGCATCATCTTCGCGGTGTTGAGGTGCGTGCTTTGCATTTTTGATCGTTGGGAAATTGTGCTGATTTGTATGTTGGATGGGTTGGTAGTGTAATTTCGGTGGTCGTATGCTTCGTGACCTTAATTTTTAATGTTGTTGGGGCGATTTTCACTTTCTTAATGTGAATCTCATTATGATTTTTTGGATGTGAAATTTAAATTTCATTTTTGTGATAAATTTGATTTTTTTCAATAATTATTATTGTGTTATAGAATTTTTGGGTTTTCGTATTGTATATAGTTTTTTATTTGTGTTTTATTGAAAACTAGCTTCGTCATCTATTATTTAAAGAAATTGGAAAAACCCGTAGTTTTTCCATACAAATTTATCCTTGAAAATTTAAAATGACAAAATAAATATTTTACTACGTACTTCGATTTCACGATAAATTCAAATATATGTATACATATAAATAAGATTTCCTAAATATCATATAAACAATTAAAAAACCAAACGGATATAGTTAATTCGTACGGCACCGCGATAACTTAAACTTTTAGAACATGCGGTTTTTCGTTCTTATCTTAAAAAAAAAAAACTAAGAAATAACAGAACCAATCATAACTCAAATATTATTAGAGCCACACAACGAACTGAATGAATACAAGCGACAGTTTTAACATGTGAACGCATTAAAAACT
Organism: Hydropsyche betteni; assembly: GCA_028571205.2. Lineage (NCBI taxonomy): Eukaryota > Metazoa > Arthropoda > Insecta > Trichoptera > Hydropsychidae > Hydropsyche > Hydropsyche betteni. The sequence goes on along the minus strand of JAOXNN020000053.1, from coordinate 1,773,544 downwards.
AATTGCACCAATTCAAAGCGTACAGACGCATGAATCATCGCATCGGTCGTAATTCCTTCAATCGTCCATTGTTTATTTATCAAATTCGAACCGTTTCGACAATAATAAAAGGCGAGCATTAAGAACACGGCCACGTGCGTGAATCACCGTCGCCCTTTGTACTCTCGACGACACACAGATATGTTAATTGTCGCCGCGGAAAGTGGCCCAAGCTCGGACTTGGCGAAACACACGACACTTCTCTAATCCGAACGTGACCAAAAGAGAAATTCGGAATGAGTAATGATCGATGACGTTTGCAGGCGAAAAGAGATAAGGACTGTGACGAACTGCTTCATAATCAATCTGGCGTGTGCCGACCTCGTTTTCGTGTTGAACATCCCTGCTATTGCCGCAGCTAGGGCAGCTCCCACGTGGAATCTCGGGACCTTCACGTGTAAAATTCTGCCGTATTCTCAAGTGAGTATTTCATGATAATCTTTCGAATATATTTTCAGGTGAGTGAGTTGAATCGAACTGGTTGATTCAAAGATGTGCAATTGGGGGATGGGTTGATGAGTTCATTTTTTTTTATCCAACTATTAAGTGAATTCGAATTTGAATTGAGAAATTCGCTGGGTGAAAAAAATGTGCAGCTCCCACGTGGATTCTTGGGATCTTTACGTGCAAGATTTTGTCGTATTTTTAAGTGAGTATTTCGTGATGAACTTTCGAATTAATTTTCAAGTGAGTGTGTTGAATCGAACTGGTCAATTCAAAGACGTGTAATTAGAAGATGGTTTTTTTTTGAATGATGAAGTGTGGATTTGAATTGAGAAATTCTATCTCCATTCTTTCCACATCCGTGAAGGTTTGAAATCGGTTGACTAATACATTTTTGCATTGAGATTTTGTTGCTAAATTTGTGTTGAGGTTTTATCCTCGTCATCGTCATCATATGCAGACTATGTAACGTTTGCTGCAATATGGGATTTTTCTGATATCATCAAAAGCTCGGAAATTTTCCTTGTTGCTTAACTCAACAAGGCAACAATAAAATACAAGCAAATTTGGATATTTCTTCGTCAGATCAACGATATGCAAACATCTGTCTGTTGATTGCAGTTTGTATCGCTTAATTTCGTTAACCGTTGAGATCTGACAATGAACAGTGACGTGCCAAGACAATGTGCCATCGTTAGGCAAAGTTCAAAATATTTCTTTCTGCTGTTACCTGCTGATTTCGGCAGTCATCAAAGTAAAACGAGCTTAGGATCATTTCTAAACAGCCATTAGCAATGCCAATAGAAAACTCACTCTCATTAATTTTTTGTGGAATATGTTTTTTATAAAGAAAAATATTTATTACTAAATTTATTTTGCCACCCTTCAGAATTTGTTTCTAATTGTCTTATTTTCCTATGCCGTCGATATGTCACTCGATCTAACAATGAGTGTTTAATTAAACTAAATCATTGAAAAAACTCATGTAAGTCAATGTTATGATCACTGACGAAGGCATTAGGAAACCACTTCATTTACCATTTCCGAAAATAATCACTAAAAAAGTGATCACCTGCATCAGAGTCACCTGATAAGGCACAAATAGATATTGATAATTGGATACCAACAAAATTAAAAACAATCGCATATCGAAAACACCTCTACCAAACCATTCTTCGCGCTGAACAAATCGCCATCCAACAACGCGCATACTTCAGACCCTCACTCCGGCAAACGTCCATTCATCCCAATGAGACACTGACCGACAGTTGACAATGGGCCAGAGTCAAAGAGTGGGCCAAAACCCACTTTCCGGGCGCCCTCTTCAACACAAGGCCGGAATACTAAAGCTGGACGAAGATGCAGCTCGTTAGCCAGTCTCGGCACGCGACCATCACCATTCGGTTGACATCTATCGGCGCCATTGTCCCCTATTCAAATCTGGTTACGTGCAAAAATTCGAGCGGACTCATTTCTGTATCTGGACGCTTCATCTGAATTCGGCTCAGATGCGTATCTAGCCCGCTACGCGAAAATCTCTAATTGGTAAATAAACGATGGATCTGGAGCGAGAGCTCTTTGGAAAGGGTGTCGCGTGGTCATTGTTGGTGATGTTTATTGTTGGCGTGTTCATTGTGAGGTTGTTGATTGAAATTTGAATGTTAAAGTCCGGTCTTTGTTTAGCGGGTTCGTTCTCGTATCGAAAGCTGGGGAGCTTTTCTTTATCTGCGATCTAATCGTTGGTGGTATCGATATTTAAATGCATTGAAATGATGTTGCATAAATTTTGCTCACTGGGTCAAAGATGAAATTATAAGCATTTGCTGTATCATGGTGCAAATTATGGCTAGAATTTTTATATGATGTTTCATTTTTTTTCCATGAATAAATCTATTGTTACTTTGGATATTGTACTGAACTAGATTCAAAAGTCGAATGAATATCAAGCATATTTTCACATATAGAAATTCACAGCTTATACTCGTATATAAATTTCATTCGCGCGTTCTACATCAGGCACATTTTTTTACTGGAATCCATCAAATATTTGCGCACATAACTGTTAATATAAACTTCCCACATCTTGCCAACTCAAATCACTTTCGCAACACCTATATAACCACGAATTTTATTTACACATCGATATTGGGTGTAATTCCGCTTTCGTACTATTTTAATAACATTTCCCATATAAAATCCTTTTACGACAGTTTCAAACTAAATAAATATACAACAATTCCCCACCAATCTAAACCGATCGATGATTACATAAACATTTAAATTAAAACAATCCAGTTGACGCTCCCTGCGTCACCACCGCACATTAGCCGAGAGCATATGACTATAAACCAAAGGAAGTGTTGACCGCAAAACGTCGTACGAATTACTTCGAACATACATATAAAATGTGTTTGCACGATCAGGTGTAATCAACATGAGGCCCACGGGCGACAGCCAAACGAGCAATGCGTCAACTCGAATTAACCATAAGTTGGCGATTATTGCGCTTTCAAGCAAATTGGCACGTCCGACCTGTACCGTTTAATCAATATCGGTGTCGGGTCATTTTTGTGGGTTTGTGTATTTGGAAAAAATGGGTGACCTTTTATATGAATATAAAAAAAATGTTTTCTGATTGAATTTATGTGAATTGGTGAAAAAATTCGATAGAATTATTTATTTTGTTGAATTGTAAAAAATGAAGTATTTTATCAGTTTGTGGTAATCGCTAGCTTCATTTCGTTTCGAAAGAACTAATGAATAGACAATAGACAATAAACCACAGTAGCAGTTAAGTGCCAATTTCTGTTATTAAATAATAATTAACGTTTCGAAAGGTTTCAAATTGCATTGGCTGACTTTTGACGAGCGACTTTCTAAAACACAATTTTCGATGATTCGAATACCTTTTACAGTAAAAAATCATCAATGAACGACAAAGGAAAGCAATATTATACTCTTGAAACGTTCAACGCAATCGATATAATCAAAACATTTGACATTTACACATTTCGCACAACCGATTTCGCAACAAATAATAAAATGAGTCGATAATAATTAAACAGAAAGTTTACGTCGATTGTATAACATCACATTTTAAGATGTCGATACTATAATATTTGCGTCACGTCGTTGGATTCCATTCGAAAACGATATTTATTACTCTGTGTCATTTGAGGACATTCAAATTGTTGACATTGCATCGCTTCATGCCTCTTTTGGTAAATGTGCCGCCGAAGATTTCACAATAAGATGAAGATTGCATCTTGTGCTCGATTTTGCGTAACGAACAAAACAACCGAATGATCCGTGAGCTTTTTAACAATTTTAGTGCATAATTGCACTTTAAAATCTAAACGTTGACAGTTTCGCAAGTGGCAGATCGTGACTGTGTCGGATCAACGTTGCATCAACTTCCTATGTAAAAAATAATAATGTAAAACATTTCGTGAATATTAACCAGAATTCTTCTGCAGTCCTCGAATAAAAACCACAAATTTCAGATGGTTTAAATTAGAATATACATAATCGAGAAAATATTGTGTTGTGCTTATAATTTTTATATTTATGTTGCAGTTTGTATGCGGGTCGATCCTGTTATGGACATTGACGGCAATCAGCTTCGACAGGGTCTGCTGTTTGGCCACAGCCCCTTACCGTTCAGGATTGGATCAGAAAACAGCTGCAATTTTGTGCGCAATTGCTTGGGTAGTTGCTTTGATCATATACTTGCCGGTCCCGATGTTTTTCAGACAGCAAAATGTCGAATATCATACGACTTACGACGAAAAAACTGGCAATACGACCAAAATGCAAACGGCGAATGCTACAATTTGCACTCTGGTCTTTCCTCCATCTACAAATGTCAATGTATCGTTGGCGTTTACTATAACTATCGTAATAGTATCCTGTATTATACCCATGTTGATTTTAGTAGTGAATTGTTATATCATATTGAAAAAATTGGCGGAAATTCAGCGCAGGTTAGAAGAAAAAGCTGGAGTTAGCGAATCTATGTCAAATAAGTTACGACAAAGTATATCAACTATTGCTGGTAATCTGTTGACAAGTAGTCAAAGAAATTCAGATACCATAGTTACAGTACAACCGAACACTCCTAATAGATCATCGACTATGGGAGGTTTTAATAGATTGTTAAAGCATAGAAGGGCTGTTAGAATATTGTATTCAAACGTTACTGCAGTCTTGTTGATGTGGTTACCGATAACCATAGTTATGTTTTTGATATATGAAGATGGTCATAGGAACGATGACTTCTTCTTTTTATCCAATCAATATTTTGTTTGGTCTGTAATATTGGCTCTAGCAAATACAATCGTTAATCCAATATTGTATGGATTCTTAACTGAGAATTATAGAGATTATTATCCATGGAGGATGTGGTTGAAAAAGTATTGTTGTATGACATGGATTAATGCAGAAGCACCAAGTAATCATAATTTAAGTAGTAGCCGAAATGCGTCAATTTTAAATAATGGAACAGATAATTTGGCTACTCAGTGAACATGTTTTATATTATTAATATATTATACATGTTGTTCACAACATATTAAATTAGTAGTGAAAAGAACTATAATATTATAGATATAAACTGCCATACAATTGCCACATAAGATTATTAAAAGTGAACTGAATTAGTTTAAAAAAAAGTGATATTTTAGTGTAATATGTATTATATTATATATGGTTAATTATTTAAGTATTTTTATTAATAGATCTCGCTTTTGAAGTTTGAAGAATAGTTTATTTAATTCATATTTCATTGTTGCCAAATAAGATTAGATATAAATTGATTGTACACAACTATTATGTATTTGAAAAACTGTATCCAAAATAGGATTTATAAAACTAATTACCTTCTATTTGAGTAATAGGGAAAATAAAATAAAAATTGATGGAATTATGCACTTCGTTTTTATTTTTCTAATAGTCATACAAAATATCCGCTTGCATTTCTTATCACCAATTATATAATTCAGTCTTTCACAATAGCTATTTATGTTTTTTTTTAATATATTGTTTCATCCAATAAATAAATAAACTTAATGAGACACTTCATCTAAAACATTTGATTTAAAATATAAATACTACAAAGTAATATAAAACATAAACGAAAAGGTACATAAGGCACAAAGAAATTCTTCTTGAGAATAAAGGCACACTTTAATTTTGAAAATTTTCTAAATACTTAAAGTATTAATATTAAAATATTTATAGTATTCTTTTTGTATTCAATAAAGCAATTAAAAACATAACTATACAAGTAGTATTTGAAAACTATATATTATCACATAAATCATCGAGTAAAAAAATTAACATACATATAATTTTTCAACATTTACAATGAAAAATAAAATTAAGGCAAATTAAGACTTAATGTATCATATAAATTTCTTTCTCTCGCTGATACATTTTTGTTTGTGATTTTATTGAGAATTTCCTGTTGTAATGATGAAAGAATTTTCTTCACATTTACATTATTTTGAGGTGTTAACAGAAGAGCTTTTCTAACATCTTGAAGACTCTCGTTGAACTTTTCTAGTGCTAAAAGGGCTTTAGATCTAGCATAGTAACATTCATATGAGTCAGGTCTTAATGATATTGCTTGAGCAGCTAAATCTAGAGACTCTTCAAATTCCTGTAATAAAAAACAAATAAATAAGTACTTGCAGTTACATCGAAACAAGTTAAATAAACAAAATTAGCTTACATTCAACTTTCGTTTACAACGAGAATGATTCAATAAGAAATTCGTTTTTAATTGAGTAAATGTACACAAATGTTCTGAAGATAATGGTGCCCCAGTAGTAATTGGATCGTTTATAACATTATTTACTTTCTTAAGAGCATATTGATAGCGATGAGATGCTTCCATTAAGCGGCCTTTCCGATAAAGTACATTTCCGTCTTCTAATAACTTGTTTAATAATATTAATCTGAAAACAAATAAAAATTAGTATAATTGAAATAAATTTTATTGTTAGTTTTAATTAAGATAGCTTACAGTATTTCAGGTTTTCCTGCAGCCATTGCCCATGTAGCAGGCCCAAGCTTTGCACCTCTTTTTAAGAAGCATTGAACCACCTGAAAAAAAATTATTATTAAATATTTAATATAAGGTGACATTTTATAATAAGTATTTAAATATACCTGAATATTTTTTTGGCCAATGGCTCTATCCAAGGGTCTGATTCCATTATGATCAACCCATTCAAATTTAGCACCTTTTTCTAAAAGTGCTTCCACAATATTCGGATGCCCTCCACATGCTAGACATAATGGAGTACGACCAGCACCATCAGCAATCGTAACGGAAGCTCCTCTTTCTAATAAGGCAGAAACACATCCAAGTCTTCCACGTAAACATGCCCATCCAAGGGCTGAAATTCCTTCACTATCTGTTGCATCTATATCGACTCCTATATAAAATTTATTCGTTTTTAATTGATAATTAATTTTTCAATTCCATAAAATCCAATTACAGAGGTTAAGAATCAAAAATTACCATGATCTAGTAATATTTCGACGACATTTGGATGGCCTTCAGCAGAAGCAATAATTAAAGGATTTTTATTTGGGTTTGTGCTAGTTACTCCAGCTATAAGCAACCTTTCAACAATAACATTGTATCCTCCTCTGGCAGCAAGATATAATGCATCCATTCCACGTTCGTTTGCAATATACAAATCAGCTCCTCTTTGTATAAGTGCATCTACAACTGCTAAACAGAAACTACCTGATCCACAGGCAGCAGTTAGTGCAGTTTCACCTGTTACATTGCACATTGCGTCCACCTGTAATAACAAATACAAATGTATTTTAATCAAATATATGTACATAACAAGACTTATTTCAAATTTAAATATAAAATATCATTATTATTATTTGAATAAATTTGATTTTACCTCTAATTCGGCAGTATCTAATAAATATTCAACAATGTTCAAGTGTCCGGCTTGTGATGCTCCAATCAATGCATGAACAGTACCCAAGACATCGTCTCCAGTTTGCTTACGATCCTCACATCCCAATAAATATGCCACTGTTGTACCATGGCCATTTCTCGCCGCATGTACTAAAGCTGTTTGTCCAGTTTGATCAATATCACTTAATGAAGCACCTGTTAAAAATAAAAAGTTATAGATTTTTCATAATAAATAACATGATCAAAAAAATAAGTAAGTTTTCTAACCTGCTGCAACCAGGCGTCGGGCAACGTCAGTGTGACCTTTTTGACAAGCGAGTATAAGAGCAGTACATCCTTGAGAATTCGTCAATGATATAGTTGCTCCAAATTCAATGAGCATTCCAACCATAGGTAATATTCCTTGATAGGAATATATACTTAATAATGGAGATTTTCCCAAGTACTCTGTGATATAGTCCGGTGAACCACCAGCAAGTAACATCAAGCGAGACACTTTTACATTGGGATTATAAATATTTCTAAGTGTTGATATAGCTTGGCTAACGTTTTGTGAACTTTCTGAAACCCATTCAGCTTGAAGATCTCTTGAACATGTTCCTGTTCCCGTATTTCCCATAGTTCTATATAAATGAGCTTTCAAAATATGGTGTCCAAGTTCCATGGTTTTCTCGGAATCTAATGGAGATTGTACTCTTGACATTCTAAATGCAATACCAGCATGTCCAGCTCTTAAATCACATAAAAATTTCGTACTTTCTGTTTCATCTCTTCTTATTAACCATTCCCTGAATGAAGGGTGGAAAAACATATAGGTGCTATCAACTCGTTTGACCAAAAAGCCTGACAATGTGGAAAACCTTTGCAGGAATTCTTCCCAAGGTAAAAATGTGTTTACTAATAACGAATTAACAGAATAGTATATTTCTACTAATGTCAAAGGATAGAGTGCAGCCAAACAAACGCTGAGAATATGTGTAACTTTCTCAAAAGATTGTACAGTTGGGAATTTTAAATTGAATTGCAATAAAAATATTTGTGCTAATGATACTGGAAGAACTTTATAATTTGAAGATTTCAATACTAAGTTTCCTCTTTCAATCAAATCTAAAATCAGCTTTATAAATAAAAATGATCCTTGTGCCAATTGTAATATATATTGGGAAAACTTGAAAAGAGAATTATTTATGCCTTCTTGTTTTCCAAGAGCTGATCTCATATTAGCTTGAATAGAACTATTTGCTTGCAGTCTTATGGTTATATATTCTAACATGTCTCTGTGCACATTATCATTTCCTTGAATCTCATCTAGACATATTCTAGCATATGGAAGTTTGGTAGTCAAATCAATAAAAGGTGATCTGATTGTTGCTATTACTTTCAGCCATGGAGGCATATCTGGAACATGTTTAGCTAAAAATGATGAGATTGTATCTCCATGATCAGGTCTGTGATATTCTGCTTCACATAAGCCATCAACTAATATAATGCTATTTGTTTGATCGATGCTGCCACTTCTTCTTAGCGTGACTAATGGTTCAATTATTCCTCTTTTGAATGCTAAATCTGGATCAGCTATACATTCTTTGATAGATAAACAGGCCAATAAATGAGGCTCTCCTAATAAATATTCTCTATAGGCTTGTAATCTAGGTGCTTGGCATAATTGTGCTGCTAACGAATGTACAAATTCTCCAACTAAACATGTGCTATTGTTATCAGCCTAAAATAAATCAAAAGAAATATAAATACACACTTTGAAAAAATAAAATCGTTTAACTAGAAAGATTAAAAAAAAAGTATACCTGGCAAAAATGATAAGCTACTACATGAGATGCAAAGTCAATCAGATCTGTTCTAATATCACTTTGTTCTGAATCTGAACAAATGTCATCAGATTCTCTCATTTGTTCATACATGGACTCTTTCTTTCTTCCAAAACAGGAATGTTCTACAAGTTGAAGAATAATAGCAGTTTTGCCCGTTCCAGGCTCTCCAGCAATGATTATTCCTGGAGAAGTAGAAGACATAATATCTTCCATTTCTTTTACAAGCCATTGTCTTCCCACAAATAACGGATTTGGCTCAGGAATAGGAACTTCGAAGAATAAAGGACGTAGTGTCAGTTGTGGAGTCGGAGGATACACTAAAATATATGATGAAATTAAATATAATGGTAAAATTTGAAAAAATATCTTGAAATTAAAAGAGAAAAACAATATACATTTCTTTGCATCAACAGCATTTTGAGATAATCTTGTTCCAGCTCTAGCTGAACGACGAACAGAAGTTCTTCTATTTTTGAAATAACCAAACTCGTCAACTTTATTTTGGGAAGCTAAAAGAGAATTACGATTAGAAGTTTATTTGCATTATTTTTTAAAAAGGTAAATCAAATAACATACTCGTCACAGAATGCCTTCTGCTGACTGGACTTGATGAACAATTACTATTCCCTGACATTGACATAGACATCAATGATCCTATTGAATCGGACGTTGGTTCTTTACTATGTGTCATAACACTTACATCTGCTTCTGATGAGCCAGTAAGCGTGGAAACCTTTAAACAAAATTTATAAATAAGACAACGAAAATATTATAAATTTAACATTTAAAAATATATTCTTACAGGACTGGTATTATTGGAGGCTAAAGTGTTAGCGTCTAGACTAGCTAATGATGTACAGCTATCTCTGACTATTGATTTGTTTTGTTTTTGTCTCTTGCTTCTGATACCATCACCAAATAGGAGCCCCAGACGCATTTGGAGATCGTTCTGATTGCTTTTTCTATTTTCACATAAACCCATTGGTTTTATATTTCCACCCTCATCATCTAAAAACAAAAATTTTACATAATAAATAAAATGTATGTTAAAAACTCATCAAAATACAAAATCAAACGTCTAAATCTACTATTATTAGAATCAAAACAAAACAAACTCATATAAAAAACTGTTTTGACTAACCAAAACAATAATACATCACGTTGCATCAAAAACCATGCAAAAATCGAATCTATATATCTATTTATAACAAATCAATTCAACAATAATTGCATGTTGGGTCAGTGTTTATATGGAAATTGACAGTTATTGTGTGGGCATATTATGGAGTTGTGAGGAAACACTTTGCAGTCAGTCATTATTAGTGCATATGCATAGATAAATCGTGCAATAGTAGTTTGCAACAGGTGTTTGCATTCAGGTGCTACAACGCTATCAAAACAACGACACAGTTCACAACGGATCGTACATTCGTTGCCAGCCAACTGGTTGAGTCCCTGCGATATAGAAGAATTGGCTGACCAGAGAGACCGTATCTTGTTCATGATGTTGGGCCAAGTTCCAGTGTTATTACGTTGGACGTCAATCGATTGAGTCGATGGTTGTGCTATTGGTAGACATTTTCAATTATTTATGTGATTGCTTTCATTCATTCATACATAATATTTGCTATTGAAAATGTTAAAATTAATAAAACTGAATTTGTATCTCGAATCCAACTTCGGTACCGAGAGCATGTGACATTTAGGACAAGAACGCGCGATGCGTAGGTCAGTTGGCCAACAAGAGCTCCAAAAATTATTTTATCCAGTGGGCAGTATTGAAATGAAAGATGTAGCAATGAGACAAAGTTGTTTTCCAGTTGTTTATGCGGTAATAAAGCCTCAATTTCGAGGTGTTTCGTCTGTCTTCTCGATACGCACAATCGGTCGAGGGGAAAACCGTTTGAATACATTAATGTCGGATCGACACGACGACGCAGCCTTTTCAATTTTGAATTCATTAATGAACCGGTCGTTGAAGCTGGCAGAAATTTGCATGGAAATTGCGTAAGTACGCACGTACAAGATTATATTGTATTTACAAGCTGCCCCCACGACACCCACGCCCGTGAGGTTAACCAGAAGAAATGGATCGAAGCTGCTGGTCTTGCAGCAGCTGCACCAGAAGTACCCCCACTTTGGTATGGCCACCATTCATCCTTCGACAAATAAAGCCAATAAGTGTATGATATATTTGAGAAAATTCTACTATATTTTGTTCAAGTCGTGCAGTGTATTCAAATGAATCCTTTCTTCCTGGTACCTATCTCAGCTGTAAATGATATCGAGGAAACTGTTAGGTTTCATAATTTACGGATTACTCACAAGATATATTATCCGATCGTAAATTTGCAAGTAAATTATTGTGCAGTTTAATATAAAAATAACATTTATATAAAGACTACAAAATGATGAATTCGATTATGCCAAATTATAATACTTCAACAGTCGGACGCAATTTATTTTATCACTTGGAGCTTTTACATAATTGCGGCGAAAAAGTCTGAGAAACGACCTCGAAAAAAAGTAAAATTAAAAGTTCGATGATTTATATGTGCTGAACCATTAATGAAAGTGATAAAAATCGAGTATCTTGAGTCGCCAATCAGCGTCGATTGTAAATTACGAACCCGCCCATCGACGAGGTCCAATTATTCGTCGTTTTCGATCATCGTGTACTACATATTTTGCATAAGGTCAAAAAATTTGCTACGTTATTTATGCACGTCGAAATTAAATTAATAACAGGCGCCCCGAGCGAAAGCGCCGTCGTACTCACCCGAAAGAGGGGGATGGTTTTCGTTGTTCCTCCTGTGTCCGAAAGGACTCCTCAAAGCTTTAGGGCTCAGGAAGAATCTTCTCCTCGTATGCGGAGGGGTGGGACAACTCTGAGTCATAGGAGCCACCTGCTTAGGTGGTTTCGGCAATCTACTGGGCGAAGGCTCTCTAAGAGATTGGACAAAATCGCCCTTCCTTCCCCTCGATGGTTCGTGGACTTCTACTCTAGTAACGGATCTATTATCGCTCCAATTTTGTTGCTGGCGATGATTCGAAGTTTTCTGTTCTTGATCAGGCACACACAGGGGGCAAGTTTCGTTTGTGAACATGCAGGAGAAGCAACGTTCGTGTCCGCACGTGTCTATCAACTTCCGCTTCTTGCCTTTGTCGAAGGGCATGTTGCAGCTGGGACAGCTCACGCCTCCTGTTTCGCTCTCGAGCAGTTGTCGTATGGCGGCCAGATCTGTGAACATCGAAAAATAAATGTTATTTTTTTATAATGCAAACGCAAATAGTCTCATTAAACATGCGATCGAGGTTTGAACGTAATTGCGTGATTGGTATTCAAGGCTGACTAGGATGATCGAGAGGCGCCAAACAACCTCGCGCGCTTTCGCATCGCATTGCACTGTAATTTTTGCGGGTTATTTATAAAAAAAAATTGTGTACGAAAACGTTTTCGTGATCGTAATTTCGTCATTTTCCACGATGGAAAACTGTGTCAAGTTAATAAATTATTACAGTTTTTAAAAAATTACCAAAAGTTCACTCTGACATTTTGCGAAAAAAACAAAATTTTCGCGATATCGATCAACGATGATATTTATAAAATCATTAATACACCCATTTTTCATGTATAAAATATAAATTTGATCGATCACGAAATCGAATACACGACCTATTACATATTTTAAAAATATAAAATACCATCAAAAACAAAACAAACATCATTGGAAATTTTAACCCATATCCTGCTAACGTTCTCAATTGGGGACGCGGGAGCTTTTTGCTCTCGCATTTGGTTATAAAGTAAATACTTAATGAAATATTACAAATAATAACACATTTAATTTAATAATTATAAAAAAAAACTATATTTGTAATGTAAGCTTCGAGTATTAAGCGATAGAAATTAAAATTTTTAGGTAAATCCTAAAAGAATTGGAAAAGAAATGGATTAAAGACAACCTCCATTCACAAACAAAATTACCCGCCTCCCAAAAAACGCAATCCCTATATTTTCCTCGAACATCCAATCAAACCGATACATAAATCATATACCATAAAAATTCCCCAGACTCCCATCTCACCGCTAACAGGCAACGTTTTTCGCACACCATCCGTCAACGGGCACTGATCGAAAAAACGCAATCCGCGCACAATTTCCGAGATTCCTCATCGGAATAAATTTGCAAACCCGTCAGTGCGATCATATGAACATTTCCACATATACACAGGGTGGTCGCAATCGAACAGGTCCAGCTCGAGAGTGGACCGGCTCCGGCTGACCGCCTCGGGGCGCAAACGTCGAGCTGCCGGATTACGCGCTCGACAATTTTATTTTTGCCAGGCACATACCACGTATAGCGATTACTATAATGAGCTTCGAGACCAGAATAATAAAAGTGAAAATGGCGGTGGTTTGTTTGTATTTTTTTGTTGAAATTTGCATCGCGTTAGAGCCGATAGCGCCGTGTAGGAAAGTCGATGGTTTGTAGGGCGGGGAAAACGCAATGGTTTATCGTCTTGTTTAATGAAAACGTGATTGAATTCGAGGAATGTTTTTATCATTTGCAGTTTTATTGGAATTGGCTTGTTTCGGATTGAGATGGAATATTCGATTCGAATTTTATGAGTGAAGATGTTCGTTTCGATATGCACGTACTTTTTTTATTGAGTACTTTGTGTGTATTGAGATTTTGAATCAAAATTATATTGAGATGAATGGGAGAAACATTTTTTTATGAATCCATCAAATGAGAAAAATGATTTATAAACATAATATTATAAAATTAATGTCAATTGTTTTAACCTTGTTGAATACTCCGCTTTCCACTGATCACCGAAGTTAAGCAATAAGCGACACGGTTTGTAAATTAATGAAATTACATGCCATTCGTTTGAGATCATTTAAATCTTTTTTTAAGTTCGAATACCTCAAAAGTAATATATTTCCCTCCTCACAACTTGATCGGCATATACGATAAGAAAAAATAACCAAACTTTCGATCGTATATCGTCGATTTGACATTGTATAATATAAGCAGCTTACGATAATGATGATAATAAAATATGTAATTTAAATTAAAAAAATTCATGTATAAAATAATCATTTCTCCGAATATAAAACCAGCCATTAATCCTCCGCGCGAAAACCACTTAATTACAAGTTTCCAACATTCATAGAATTTCTAATATTGACGTATCCAGTTTCAAACACGATCATCACCATCAAAATCGAACATAAACACAAAATTAGTGTGTCATCGCACTCTCGTGTGCATCACGGCTGCAAAAGTGTGCATCGTGGATGCAAAAGTGTGCATTCGCGAACTGGGCCAGCAGAAGGAGAAAGTGCACCTGACGAACGCGACCGTCGTCGATTCCCTCAACATTATTACTTTATAATAATACGTATCCGCACTCGTACATCAAAATATAATATACGAGCACTCGTTAAATTCGCTAAAATTATGTTCGGTCCATGCAAAGTGCGAAAATCGTTGCGAAATCTCGCTTGTTGCGTCACGCGCTCGAACTTGGACCACTTGCGAAAATTGATTAATAAAATGAACTTATTGGTTGAGGATAATTTGCGGTTGTCTTCTTTTTCGGTTTGCCGAAAGAAAGATTCGCGCAAACAACTCGAGGGCACTGTGTGTTTATTTTGAAAATTTGCGAAGGTGTTAACATCGAAAATCGACGTGTTAAAGTTGAGTGGTCTGCCGATATATGGGCGATTCATTGATATTTAATTTATAACATTGAGTTTATCGAAGGTATACTCGAATCTCTATATAGAAATATCTTCTTAATTGACGTATAATACTCGTATTACATATATCTCGTTGATAAACTACAATAATTCAAATAATAAATTTTATATGTAAATTTGTAAGTACACACGAATATTATTTATAAAGCAATACATATAAAATGGAAAGATCGAGCGAATTTACGATGCGCATAATTACGATCGCATTCATATTAAATATTCAAATGCATACGTATAAAATATGTAAATGTTTAGAATTAAATATGCATATATACACAAAAACGCGTCACAACTGATATTTCGAGTGGATGATGCCATAGATGGCAAATAGGAAATACTGCGCATAAATCGTTACTGATGAAATCCGATCTGAAAAAGCTACGACGCTAATATCGTCATGAAACGAACCTTTCTTTTTATATAAGGAAATTTCCTTCGGACGGATCATTAAGCGAGATGATGAGCGACGTCCCGTCATTTGACAAAATGTCACACTTTGTGTTGATTATTATTAAAACGCAAGAAATTGTCGCGCCGAAGAAAAGGCGCTCTTCTCGGGCCGGAAGCTTTTATTGTTCGAGACGAAAAAAAAATTAAGCACAGTCGATAATACGGGCGATCATCGATCGATCGAACTTTCTTCGGAGATAAATCGCCCGCAGCTTGAGGGTTCTATGGCCAAAAGTGAACGGAGAAATTTCCATACGAACATCGACAAAAATGATCGGAAGCCAGTGCCTCGGAGCCAAAAGCTCATTTTGCACTTTCTAGAAAGGAACTATGCGTCCTTTCACATACACAATAACATTTTTTTCAGAATAGAACGCTCAATATACCAGAAGGTATAATATAATTTTAACAACCAGAGGTTAACGAGATCACGATTTTCGCGAAAATAGAGAAACCTTGAATGAAATTATGATGTCAAATTTTTCGATCGATGACTTCGCACATTCGCGCCCATAAAAGCACCATTGTGTTTCGCGAATCGACAAATCGCAACAGATTAGTGCGCCTTTCGATGATGATGCGATAAATTCGCTAAGCTCGATCGGAACTGTCAAGAGCTCGGAGCGAAAGATGAATCGTTCGATCCGATTACGTTCCCAGATTGACGCGCTTAACTTGTACAAGTTATAACGCGTGAATACGGGAAGATCGAGAGATCGATGTCGAGATTAATCTCGGTCGGCTTTCGCTAAAAACATGCGAGAATTTAAGTAAGATTTCAATTAATTTATTGGGAATTTGCCTCGTTTGACTTAGAGACAAATCGAGCGTAAAAATTGCTCGACATAATAAATATGCGTCATTCGCTGCACCTGCGCAGCACAGATTTCGAGGCCATTAATTTAACGCGTTACTTGCACTTAAACGTGTAATATTTCAAAAGTTTTTCATAAATGCGGCTCGGATTCATTTTTCGCGTCTTTTACAACTCGGGGGTTCTTTCGCGCTGTTGTTTTGTGTCCGTTCGAAAGCAATGGCTCAATTGATACGATCAATGCGTGCATGATATAATGCCTTCTGTGATTAATTTGTGTTAAGATAATTAAAACGTGAATGGGGAAAGCGGTCCGGGTATTTTCACAATTTTATGTATTAAATTATTGAAAAAAAAAATTTTATGGAGTTCGAGATAAAAAAATAATTTTAAATGTCGTATGAAGAATGTTTTACACTTGGTTTTCTTCCACAAAAAAAAAAATAATAATAATCCGTGTTATACGAGAATTGAAGTTTATACACAATTAGGATTTTCGTTCCAAAAAAATATCGATGTCTTTTAATACACATTTTAAATAAAAAATATAGAAAATAAAAAAATACATATTAGGTTAAAATGTATTATAGGCGCTTAAATTAAAATTTTCAATGTATTTCACGCGTAATTTATGTATTACAAGTCCGCAAATTAGATTTCATAAAGAATTTAACATGTAGTTTTTTATGTGTTCGTGTTGTGGAGAGGTTATGTTTGACAGTTTTTACAAATCATTTTTTCTTATTATTCGATCGTCTAAATTTGCACAACACAGCAGCTGAGCAGCACAACCATTCGGATGACAAAAGGTGGTACTGGACAACATGTAAACCCGAAACTCGTTAAGATATGGTTAGAAATTGATAAATATAACTTCCAAATTACACGCGAAATTAGTGCAATTTTATCCATGTTAAAATGCAAAATGAACTTGTAAATTATTGTTTAATTTTTTTTTTTAAAACCGTGTTGTACAGAAATAGGTCACAATTCATTAACCGTATCAATATCAAAATCGTGTTATACGATGCCCGAGTAAATTTTTATTTTGTCATATGAATGAAGCGATCAACTGTAAATTTAAATACATCCGCATTTGAAATTTCGTCAAAGCTTTCTAATTAAAAAAAAAAACACATTTTAACACAAAAAAAACTTTCAAATGCAACCCGATTCACATCGAACGCCACAATGACATCACCGCCATTCCCACCGAAAAACATCCGATTTCCCGCAAGAAAACCTGCCACTCGACATCTCCGAATCGAGAAAAGCACACACATACGTACAACAGCAAAGAGTCTAGAAACGCCTGGTATGAATCGTTTAACACTTTTCGTTCTTCGGTTCGGCAAGGACACGCAGGCGCGCTCGTTCGATCGTTCGACTCGACTGCCGGCAGCCGCGGCTTTTTCCTCGAGAACACCGTTTAACAATTGTTTGTCCGACGCCTCCGGAGAGCCTCACAGCGTCGAAGCCTTTTCGACGTTCACGGCCGTTTTGTTCGGTGACGACAATGCGGCCGGTGACCATTTTCAAACGCCCAGCGCCCACAAAACGGCACGACTCTTCGCGCCGAGGAGCGTTGGGCTCGGCGATTGTGTAAACAAGTGCTTTGTCGTGCTTGTTTACATTCTGTGTATGATATTGTGTGGCTGGTCTAAAAGTTATCTAACGGTGTATAGGATGTTTCTGTTAAAATTTCGTGTCGTTTGGTGGATTGGATTGTTTCGCTCGGGATTGGGGCGTGGGTGGGTCGAATTGATGAAGTCGTAAAATTTGTGTAGTTTCGCTTGATCATAATTTCGAATTGCTGGTAGTAATTGACATAAATAGGTTTATACGGGCAATTGAAAATTTGAAGAGGTGTGATAAAATTGTGTTGTAAAATCTGAATATTGAAAGTACGATTCGGTTGTGTGTTGAATGTAAGAATGTGCTGTTTATGTATTAATCAATACTTTTAACATACAATGGCATTCGTTGTC
Source organism: Hydropsyche betteni (assembly GCA_028571205.2). Taxonomy (NCBI): domain Eukaryota; kingdom Metazoa; phylum Arthropoda; class Insecta; order Trichoptera; family Hydropsychidae; genus Hydropsyche; species Hydropsyche betteni. The sequence goes on along the minus strand of JAOXNN020000053.1, from coordinate 1,755,261 downwards.
TATAAACTCGTATAACATTGGTATAGCTTAAGTCGCTAATACGTGCTAAATCGACAATTTTAAAACTCGTTGCAACAACTGGTCATGGAAAATTTTCATATTCGACACAGCATAAATTATAAATTTGAGGAAAATTTCAACATTGTATTTATAAAAGATACGATATATCTACAGTATTGAACAGAACATTTATATTCTGTGAACAATCGAAAGCCGTATCTTTGACAATTTTATCTAAATCCCACTCCGCATACATAACAAACGCAACAGGACACGCACCAAAATAGGACACGTTTGCGAAAAACGACCGAACCGAATCGACAATACATAAAGATAAAAAGATCTGATGCGTTCACAATCGAATTTAGCCTCGCAGAACAAAGGGTTGAGCTTTACGAAGTCAGCCCACGCAATTAAAGCATTTGTTCCTCTCGAAGGGGATTCTTAACTGTTGGCTGTGGTTACCTGTTGCACATGCACATGCAACTTTTGTCAGGTGAGCGAGTATCCTTGATTTATCTACGTGGAAGGTGTCCTTTCTCTTTCTAATAATAATCATTAAAACGCTATGTAAAGTCCGATCTGTTATCTGGTCGACGTTAACGAGCTTTGTATTCAGCGCTCATTCGTTGCAGATTGCGATCGGCTGGTAATTAAAAGACGTGTATGTATTTGTTATTAATTTCTCGAGAATGCCACCTAGCTCATGATCTATCTAAAACGAACAGGTATTGTCAACCATTTTATTTCAATCGAAAAATCTTAAAATAATCTAACCTAATTATCGAAAAAAAAACGTTCCAAATCTGGAAGAATTAAAAATGTCTCATCTACTGATTCAGCTTAACTTCAGTGGGAACCGGTGCCTTTAACGAGGTTTGAAATATTAAAACGATCATACTTATGTCACTGCTGAGATGTAAACGTTAGTCATAAAATGCATAATCTTCAACTCAGTGCAGATAGTTTTTCTGTGATTATTATAATGGACGTCGTGCATTCGTTAAGTACACGTGTTATTATATCGACAATAATCGTTCGTGACGCAATACTATTATAAAATATTCGCGTAATATATTTTTTTCGAAAACTTACGTTGTAAATAATAAATAAACAAGATCGTTCGCAATAGGTCGTAACAATGTTGTTTGATTTATAACACAATAAACTCGTTCACGTTGAGAAAAATCGCATAAAAAACAATAACAACATGGATTTTTCTAAATATACATAAATATAATTTATTTTATGGTGACGCATTAGCATGAAATGGATTATGTAAATAAAACGGTGAATCTGACTCAGAAAATGAAAATGAGATTAGCAAGTAGAAACGCGCAAAGAAATGTGGGCGTTTCATCGCTCATATAGAACGAGTGTTACTCATACGGACATTCGGCTATTTCGCATTCTTTCGAAACCGAAAGTCATCAGATGACCGCGAAACGAGAATAACCATTTCGAAATATATACGAACGATTAAATGCATCATTCATTAATAAAATGCCATCGGTTTTTTGCGTAAAAATCCTTGATGTTCTCATCAAATTTTGATGTGATTTACTGAAAATTTGATCGGAATAAAACATAAAAAATAAAGTGTGATTGGAACAAATTTGAAGGTTTTTTTTGAATGAATTTGTAAAGGAGCTCAATAAAATAAATCAACGACACGACTGTTGCATCCGAAGAGTTGAGCAACAAAATCTGTAGATCGATGACGTCGTAAATGAGTCAAAAGCATCGTAAAATATTGCAGTTACGACTCGGCGATAATGTTGAAAATCCGACAGAACATGCAAATTTGCAAAGGTGCGACTTCGCTGGCCACTAGCAGCGTTATGAATGAACGTCTTCCTGTTCTGGGCAGACGCCCACTACCTTCAACAGATTCTTCAACTGTCATTCGCCGTCTTTGTACGTCGTTTTCTGTTAAAAAAGTGAGCTGTTTACAATTTCGCGTCGTCATCGAAGCCGATTTCACCGCCCATTCCTCGAATTTTTGAAAGTAATTGAGTTTTATCATTGTTGCATTGTGAATGGTACGAAATTGTTGTTCGTGTAAAAAATCGAATCGTTTATTGTTTAAACTTACGATTTCATATAAAGCTCGACACGTGTTTCTCGAAGATAAGAGATTGAGCCAATTTGAACAAGATAAGACGGCTGAACAAACTGCAGCCGCTTTTCTCAACAATCGCCATAAATTCCAGCGAAGATAAACGAGAGACGAACTCGTTTAAAACCGTATTCAAAGTTAAGTGAACATTGTTTTAATGCGACTAGAAAGCTAACCGTTCCCAAAATAGAAGAAAAAACGCGAATAAAATAGACGCAAAAGCAATCGATGTCGTGAAAGTTAAACGCTTTTAGATTCATGAAAGGTCGTCAACGACAAGATCGTTAACCTTTCAATGCGATTTTTTCGCACAGGCGTCATTCACAAAGGTTGAGGACACGTAGAAATCTATTCACCAATCTAATTAATCCGAGTAATGAGAATTTCTTAGCGTTTTGATGTATTCCGTAGGTGTCTATACGCGATAAGGATCAGAGCCCGAGAGTGGGCTTCGACATCCGCTTCTGCTTTCTCGCCAATGCGATTTTCAACATTTTCCTGCCACAAACGTGGGCTATATGCAGATGTTTGAGGACCGCATACACCGAGTGGGTAGACGTGGTTTACTCTCGTACGCCCAACCGCTCCACGAATTCAATAATTTACAACTCGACCCAATAAGGACGAGTGTCCGACGGACGTTGCGCAACGAGCCGATGTCATATTCGACAATGACTGTTGCTTCTTTAACCGAGATGATCCCGAGTCCGATCTGGCGATCACGTTTTGTCGATTAGGATAGGGAAGATGTGTTGAGATGGTGTGCTTTGGGCAAGGGTGGGCCTAAAAGCGATGCATTGAAGTTTCGTCGGTCGTGATTTCGGATCACAAAGTTTTATAAATAGGAGGTTCATATTCTATTTGAGTCTAACGACATCCTTCCATCAGACTGTCGTTAGAGGTTCATTCCTTTGTGACCCGTGGGATCATTACGTCCTCATTACGTTTATGACCGCAACTGACCGGATCCAGTGTACGTACCGTAGTTCAGTGGTCCTTCGTGAATTACGCTTACACGGTTGCTACCAACGTATAGTCTTTGTGAAAGATATAAAAGGACATTACGTCCTTTGTGTACTGTGACTAACTATATTGTTTCAAGATGTTCATATATGTAGAAAAATATCATTAAGAGTTACACCAAAATACTTTTTGAACCTTTGACTAACACTGAACTAGCGATACTTGATTTTACAACAAATTTACATATTTTCTGACAAAACAGGAATCTACGTAATGACGAGTTATTAAAGCGTCGATATTGCATCAATAAAAAACCGATTTATCTAATTCTCAATAACGAGCGACTTTTATTGCGTGGAAGCGCGAAGGCACACGAGAACGTTAACAGCCTTTATCTGGCCAAATAAAAACGCATACATTTTGTACAAGAAAATCCACGATTTAAACTCCGATTGCACACGAGTAATCGCCACTCAATAATGGGGTTTTTTTGGTCGTCTCGTAAAAAGACCGAGTCGTAAAGCGCAGTCTATCTAATTACGTGTGTCACTCTTCCATGTGGACAGATAGTAAAATGCTACGGACAGAGTGTAATTTTAGCGTCTCTACGAATGTTCAGTAGTTTGATAAACGAGTTTCGTAATCGCACCGGATAAATGTAAAACGTCTCGTAATCGCTTATGTGCTTGAGAAAAAGGTTTCATTACCGTGAACACTGATTGGGTTTTACGACATTTTTAAATTTACCCTTAGAATATAATCAGATTTACGACACGAATCCAGTTTTCGTTTGAAAATTTACTTACGTTTGATTGATGTCATATTAAATGCAAAAGTGTACCGTTTTGTAGGTTGACATAGAAAGCTCACCTGAAAAGATAATGAAAAAATACGTTAATAAAGTACGCAATAAAAACAAATATAAACAAATTATGAAAAAAAAAACCATAGATGTTGTCATATCTAATCGGCCGTTCACGTAGTTTTAAAATCAAGTAGTTAAATTGCCCAAAATTACCACGTACATAATATTTTTTTCCACCGTTTAACTCCGCAATCACGTCATGATTCGCTACATCGCCTTTATTGAGGAAATGCACAATTTTACATTACGAAATGTGAACACTTTCCCTGGCGAAAAGTGGGCGTGATTCGATCGAATTTAACCGTTTTTCCCGGGCAATCTTGCGATCAACATTATTGGAACTCAACTGCCGAAAAAGCCGTCGATCTCCCAAATTCGAAAACGTGACAAACCCGAAAAAAAGCCGATTTATATACGCGGATTTATCGATGCATTTCGCCGATTGCACTTCCGAACAATCGCTTTTCGAAAGCTTTAAATGTATTTCGCACGCGCGAAACGCCCATAAAACGAATGCATTATGCGAGGATTGTGTATTTTAAATTTCACGCGCATAACGAGTTTAATGCCGCACATATGCATATTCGAATATTGGACGGTTTTTTTTAAATGCACTTTATGACCTTTGATCTCGTGTTAAAAACGGGTGAATAAAGTACGGTGGGTTACTGATATGTCGGCGTATCAATCGTGATAAGAAAAAACGAAAATTTATTTAATTATCGATGAAAATGTCAGATATTTTAGATTTAGTTCGTATTGAAAGCATAACGAGCCATTACCCGACGCGTTCGAGTGAGTAACCACAATATTGGGAAACGTTTAAAGGGCGAGTTTCCAATTTGTAAAAAAAAGCCCGACTTCAAATAAACGTCTTTCTTATAGAAAAAAGTTAAATTGGAGCACACTTTTCGACCACTATTTTTTTAAAAATGCCCATAAAAGGTCGATCGGAATTCCGTCGCGAAACGCGCGCCGACTTTCAATCAAAAATCGCGCCGCAGTACGTATTTTATTCAATATATAAATAAACAAAAAAGAAACGGTTCGAGATCCAATTTTGGATGAAACTTGACGCCAGCCATATTTCAGTTTTACGATCCGATTTTTCGATTCTTATTCGCGTATTATATTGTGTGCGTATTTGCATGTGTCGAAGTGGCTCCTTGCACTTTCGCCGTCTTAATTGACCGATGATTTTTCAGGGTTCCAGTTTCGAAACGCCGTGACACCGATTCGTCGGCTATTTCTGGAACGATGATGGTGCTGAAAAAAAAACAAGATAATTACATTGTCCGACCAAAGGTACGCGGTAGCGGTGTAATCAGTAAGACACGGTCACCGGAATGTAGTTGACCTCACCCAAGTGTTGACCCAGTGTACACTGAATGTGTACCTTGATTGATTATTGTCGGCGCTTTGTGTGCTTAAGCGGCTCCTTAATTAGACTGAGGCTTGATACATGATTAGCTTTAATAAAAACGTGAAAGTTTTCATTTTATTCTGTAAGCATCAGCGGATTTCGAATATTTATGTACGTGAAGTAAAATATCATTGCATATTACAATAGTGGTTTTAATGCGTAAAAGTTTGTCTTTCTCTATTTTTTATTAAATAATTTCGCAATAAGAAACCTTGCGAGTATATTCGGGAATCTTCCTGTGTCGTACAAATTCTCTGTTAGTCTCTTGCATGTATGTAACGTTCGTCCTTTGTTGCCGAGAGTTCATTTCCTAGGTGCAGACTAGTATGCAACTTGCAAAGAGGAGTACCTGAACGTAACGCCCACGGGTTCGTTCGTCCATGAAAGAAGTTGGAACAGGTGAATGTATATATGTATATATAAATTTTGAATCTAGTATGTCAGGGGTCGACAGAGTGATTGCACAAAATTCAAAATGTTCTTATACAATTTACCGACTGATTTCAATCCATTCGAATAAAAACGATGTGCCGATTTTAAAAAATTAAAATACAGTGAAAGAAAATTAGCTCTCAGAGTTGAATTTTGAAAATCATCCAATCATTGTATAATATATTGAATACGCTACATATAACATATCTTCGATATTTGTTAGAAACTAATACACGTGGCAAAAATAAATCGTAGATTTTTTATTAAAAAAAAATATATTTAATATGTAAAATTTCACTGAAAATTGCAGATAAGCAACGCAGCACTTAAAGAATCACTGAAACGTAAATTGTGCGCGAAATGCGAAATCGTCTGCAGTAACATAATCGAAGTATAAATTTCTACGGTTCGCGGTCAGAGGTGACGATCGAAAAATAGTTGGGATTCGCAGAGTCGAGTTCATCCCATCGTCGAGTCTGAGGTCATGAGGACCTAACTTCGAAAATTTATGACCATCAGAACCCGAGGTATAAATCTGAAACGGTGTCATACTAACTTTTCGGCATGTTACACACATAAGGCTCTTACAATAAGAATTCATCATGTTTTTAGAAGGTTCTACGGTTCGGTAGTCGGGGTTTTTGGGAAAATCTTGTTTTTACGAAAGGCGTTTGTGAGGAAGCGTTGCGAAAAAAATGTAATAAATAAAAGATCGTGTCCTTTCGGCAATTATATATGGCCGAATTATGACATCGTGTTTTGTACGGATTCGTATAGGTATAAAAAATAATGTTTTTTTTTAAGAAAATTCAGTTTGAAAAAAGAAGTTTGTAATCTTACGATTCCGTTTGATTTATTCACGTCGTATCTGTACCAATGTATCTATTTTTTTGGATAAACTTTGAAACTTTTTACCGGACGCCTAAACGACGATAAATCATTGTTTAGATATCGATTACACCTAAACTATGATCCTCCGGACAAAAAACACCAATAAAACACACAGATATGCATTATAAACGATAGTCGGACCATTAAGCTGAATAAATTATAAAAACGTGAAGAATCTGTGTTATAATATGTAAGCTCAAACTCAAACATTATTAGTATGAACAGCACGCACTCGCAAGACCGATCTCGATAAATCAAACAGCGAAATGACCCGTATTTTCTATCGATATATTTTTTCCCCAAGTCCAAAACCCACATATTTGCCATGCTCTCTCAGTACATACTATTGAGCAATAATGGCAAGAAACCGTATTTTTTTTAATGGCACACGTAAAGAGAAACGTGCGATCGCTCTCGTACAATATGATCGATGCCGGTCGCGCAATTATTACGAAGAACCGTGTAATTTGACCGATCCATTCGATTAATTCCATTAATCAAAATTTGCGGTCCGAACGTTTCGTTTTAATTTAATCAAACTGTAAGTGATCGATGCCGGGTCGACAATTTGATGACCCCCTGAGAACATTGTCCGAGTGTTGGCATTATCCGAAAATTGTGCTCACCTATATTTTTCAGGGGAATAGGAGCATATAAGCCTCGATTTCGTAGATAGAAATCAGATGTAAATAAAAATTGATTTTTGTATCACGATATCGGTTGAATTTCCCTTTCTATTTATTCTTAATGTGTCTATTTGACGTACATCAATAGACAGTAAATTTTGAAAATTAGTCGCGTAAGTGTGTAATTATTGAATATAACCGTTCACGTTCGTCCATATAACAAGATGTGGGTCTATTGGAAAAAGCATCACAATAGGAACCTAGTTAATTAAACAAAAGCCGCATTGTGTTATAAACAGAGAACGCCTCTGGCTAAATTTTCTAATGCACGTTTAAGTAGTTTTATTGATTTTTTTCAACAATAACAACAACAATATATAAAGAAATTCTCAGTGATCGTAACGAACAAACGAACGTATCAATCAATGTGCATATCGCACAGTTTGAATCTATAGAACGTATTTTTTCCGACCTTAGGAGACTGGAGCTTCCTTTGTGCGCCCACAGACGAAAAAATTGGATTAACAAGATCCACGATCTTCCGATATCACGATTTCGTAGTAGTTCACATTCACTTTGTCTGAGAGTGCCCTCGCAAATGTTCCGCTAAGTATCACACAATTTTACAGCAGCTTTTAACTTCGTGCTGAAACAAATGCTGACTCGGCTAAATCTAAATTTACAACATCGAAGTTCGATAATGCGCAAAATAATCTACTTTAAAACAGTTTTTCTTTCACAAGAAAAATCACCCCAATGTTTTTTTCTTACACAATTTAAAAGTTAAACATGATTTACAACGCAATAAACTCCAAACATTAATCCTCCTTTTATTATGAATAATCTCCATTCGAATAAATTATATGCACCGCCCCGGAGTAACTATTCATTATTGAGTGGGTTTTATACCCATTCGTGATAGATAAGACCTGATACATTTTAAAAGAAACGTCATTTCCAATCAGAGTTCGGTAATGATTATTCGACGGATCATTTTAATTAAATTTAAAGATATATGAATCGAACTATCGAGCCGTAACGAACTCGTGCATCCACACCATTAATTATATCATTGTCCGTCCGATAATGGACCCTATCCAGGGCGTCATATAAATTATCGATATACGTACACATTATTATTGTATGATATACATTTTAAACGAGCAATATAACATAAAAGATATTACCAGTCCGAGTCCAGGCCACAATGCGTACCGGGAATCGAGATCGAAATCATTTTCCCGCCCACGCGTCGTCGCACGGACCCGTTTTCAAAACTACGTAACCGACGATTGCGTGATCGCATCCCTACGAATGTGATGCAAGGATAGATAAGCTATTAAGCAGTTTATTTAACTAGTGTTCGTAAATTTAGCATTAGAGATGATCGAACGTGAACGTTCGCTCGCATGGTTCGACGCTGTTATAGCGATTATGCTAATAAGGATCGAAGCGATGGAAGTTTAAACTATCTTATGATATGTTTGTAATCCTGTTTAGAATAAAATTTTATTACTTTGTACCCTTTAAATATAATGGAAAATAGGTATTTTCTAAATTTATTTTCAAACATTCAATGGGTAATAAATATTCCTTAACTAGCTTTGACAGTAACCGATTCAATATAATATGACATGTGTACCTGTGACCGGGTTAACGTGTCGCTACTACCTCTGCTGCAGGTGAAACCACATTGCACATACACCTCAGATTAATGGGATTTACGGAGATCCATGGATCCATTAGCAGATTTCATGATATGCCAGATCGTGCCAGAACAGACGAACCATTAAATGCCACACGAACCGATTTCGGGAGTGTTAAATCAGCGCTCGCAATACGAAGAGAGAGTGGGTCGTCGGAAGTCTTTAAAATAAGAAGCCATCGAACAATGGCCAATCCGCGCCTCTACCACGTTTCTTTGACAGCAATATTCGAAGAAATCGACTCGAAGGAGACTCGTGGTTCGCCCACGCGATTCAGCCGAGACCCATTCATGAGTCGTCCGACAAGTGAACAACCTGATCGTTTTCGAATATCGTCTTATTTGGAAGTCGGTTTGCTCCTCGAAGGTCGCTGATCCGACACTTAGCGCCGAGAAGTTCGAAAAGTTCGTTAAATGCACGTTAGCGTTCTTCGGCAGCTACACAAAAAAAACCGGCATTTGCGCACGAGGAAGAAATTGGTGAATCATCGCTTGCGGTACCTCCCGAGTTCATCGGGTCAACGTTTTATCTCGCATCGAATCCGATAAGGGAACCAAACAAAACAATGGGAGTAGGCCGTGTATCAATTAGTGCATATCGGGAGGAATAAGGCTTCTTCAGATCGAGCCGAGAAGCCATATACGAGTCGAACGGGTCGAACGAGTCCCGCCTTTTTACGATTTTTGTTATTTTCGGACCGGGGCTTTAGTGGGTCGTTAATTTAGATTTCGCGAAGACCACACGCGCTCCTCGAGGGACTAAATACTGCTCGTCCTCTCTTAAATCATCGATTTTTGACTCGTTTTTGCGCCCGGGATCGGATTCCGAGCCGTGTTGAACTCTTGTAAGTATAAATAACATTAGAGAGACGACCGTTGATACCCGTTTGGGTTTACTTTGCGCGAAAGAAGATCGCATCTCTATATACACCACGTCGGGGTGAGTGGTCAACAACCTTTTCCGTAACGGTGCATCATCGTTGCGCTGGCTCAGTGCATAAAAACTTTTTATATATTATTGCGGAACGCCTCTTATTATTATATAAACCCTTCTATGGTATTATTGAACTTTGAATGTTTAATAGCTTGGAGCACGGCGGACGTAATGGATTGAAAGTTCGCAATGCGCTTTTCGATTGTTTTACGGATTGGAGTCTACGCTCGATATGTGTCATGGTTTATTTATGGAGTATTGGCCTGAAATCAATCGAAAGGGAATGTTTTTTTTTTTTATTAAATTCATTGCGAGATACTATTTCAGCGATAAGGAATAGTGACGTCCAGGCGGCATATGCAAATAAGACAAAATAATTATAAATATTTATTTTTATAAAAACATTCGATAAAAAATAAACTAGAGTAAGTTTTCAACTGTTGTGATGGCTGTTTAGAAAAGATCCTATGCTCCCTTTACTTTAACGATTGCTAAAACCAGCAGTCAGCAGCAAAAGGTAACATTTTGAACTTCACCTAACGGTAGCGCATTGTTACTGATAAAGAAAATCCCATATTCCACAGCCACAACATGGACTGAAACTAAGTCCGAATCGTTTTTAGAATCCGCGCACGCTCCGAGCTCCTACCATTTCACATTTCGAAACCCGACATCCGCCAACCGTTCGAAAGCTCAACTTCACACATCACAATTAACACCTTCGACCCCGACCGCCGATAACGCATCGACAGATGAAGACGTCTCACCCGTTCACATCCGAACAAAAAACGACCTCGCCACGAACAATGGCAACAGGCACCCACCTGCGGGGGAGACATCGTCGAAAAGCACGAGATAATGCGCGTCACCGAGGCGTCACAATACCGTCCCGAGACTGAGAGTCCGTGATTTATCTCGGGAGCCGGTCCCGGGCTGAGGCTGCAGGTTGCCGACCTGCGTTACCTGAACATGGACATGAGCATGTACATGCACATGCACCGTGCAACCGACGGCTGGATGACTCACCGCTATATTTGTATGTGCGTGTCGAGAGAAAATGCACCGTCTCCCCGTTCTGGTCGTGCTCCGGTATTGTCTCGGTTGACGGTTTCTTGCATTTGAGTGGTGGGCTGTTGACTTTTGGATTTTCGATTGATGTGCTGATGTTGCCGATTTGTAAAATACAACTTGACCTCTTTTTGCATGGGAGATATGTTCCGTGTGAAAAAAATGTATGGTGACTGTATGAAAATTTGAGATAGGTTCCATCGGTATATCTGAATGGAAATTCCATCGAAATGAATTTTATAAAAAAAATTCGCCATGTAAAAATTACAATTTAACTATAACTATAATTACAACAGTATACTGTTCTGCACAGAATATTACCATTGTGACATAATAATAATTTTTTTATACTGTGTTAAAGAGAAAAAAACAATATAAACAATAATCGGTACCTTCTTTGAACCATATAAAAAGAGAATTTGGTATACGTTCTATATTTATTTTAAATTTAATGAAGAATCACCTTCTTACGTTGTGGACACATGTAATCAGGAAAAATGCTTAAATATCTGATATAAATTATGTTAAGACCTTATCCTGTAGTATAGTGATCCTTAATTTTTTGCCCTTTAATCTTCTGATGTTCTCAAAAAATCTTTTGATTAAAACTCACTGCTGCACTGGACATTCTACGATCTATTTATAATGATAAATACGTAGGAAAACTAATGATTTTTTTTATTTGAATAATCTAGATGTGATTTTTTTTATGAAAATTTATGTATTCGTGATCGAATTTAATTTGATGGAGAACAATTCGAACGGCGATTGATTTATCGACGCATTAATTTTTTAGATAAGGAAACATGAATATTCAATTAATGCATTTTTATTGTAATCGTGACAGCACAAATACAATGCGTGGATGCTGTTACAGTTTACGACTTATCGCAGATCAACAGTTGGGCGCACCTGTCGTTTGCGTAACAATTTGACACGATCGTTCATAAGCGCAATCTTAATTCACCATTGCCGTATTCCCGATGAATAGGCAAATTGTCGATTGCGCAATGCGGTTGTGAAAATTCGCAAATGAATAATATTCGCGATCATTTTCGGCCGTTTTTCTCATTGGAATTGCTCACTGGCTAAAATTAGCGCCGCTATCGAAAAAAAAACATATTTAATTGTCTATTCGGTTTCGCCGTCCGATATTTTTATGTATCGGGCGTCAACGTTGTCACGATTCAGCTATTCAATTCGCTAAAGACCGATAAAATTTTGCACGGAACGTTCCGAACCGACGTCGGCATAAAATTTTACTGCCACATATACAATTCGCTGCCTATAGACCGAAGTGTCCGAACGTGCAGAAAGATCAAAATATTTATCGTATCGGAAAGTGTAAAATATGGAAGCGCATAAAAGGAGATCCGTTCCAGATTTGTTATCTGGACTAAAAAACGACAACTTATTAGTCAATCATTGAGTTAACTATTGCTCGAGCGCTTCATAAAACGTAATCTTATTAGTCGGATCGTGTTCGCGAGTATCGATTGCATTTTCTCGCCGATTAACACGATTTTGCTAGGAAAATCACCAATGACCACAATGCAAAATTGCATCGATTATTCCGCTGTAATTGGACGTGTTTCAGCTTGTATCGGACGACTTTCAGATTGTCCTTCTATTGAGAATTTTCGACGCGATCAGCGAAACGACGTTTAACGGCGTATTAGAACTACTTTCGTTCGCCCGTTCGTAAAAGGTTAAAATCTGCAATTTCTGCGAACGTTGGACGTATAAAAGTCTTTTGTATGAAAAAAATAAATAAGATTGAAAAAATAAGGTGGAACGTACGAGAAGAGATACGATGCAATTAAAAAGAAGGCAAGAACGCGTTCGTATAATACGCATATAAGACCAGTTCCAAGTCGAGTTGTCAACGCGGTTCAGGTTCGAAACTAAACAGTTTTATCGGCAAGAAAGCACTAACGAGGATTTAATCGACAATATAAAATAATAAATTTTCAGAGGGATTCACTGTCACTCGGTATTATTATGAAGATCATTCTTTCGCGCGGAAGAAATTATGAGATAACAGATAACAGTCAATCTCATTCAAGCTCCAAAGAATTTCACACATTAAAATCATTCTAGAAACGCGGCATTCGGTAATTATACAGGGCTCATCGTATAAAATAACACTTTTATTGACGGCCGGTTATCGAAATCGTAAAATATAGCCCTGCTAGAAAATAGCCGATAATTAAAATGTTCGACTTATGATGTTGCCGTAATAAACAGATAATTAAGAACAAGGATCTCGAAATAGTACGGTTACTACGATGAGAACGACATGTAGTTGTCGGTTAGTTTTTCGATCGTCTCACGTTTTGGTATTCAATAAAATGTCACGGTGTACATAAAATATAATACGTGCTAGATAGGTTCCATTGAACGCATCGTTGGTTGTATGATTCGTTTCCGTTTATCATCAATTACCCGTGACAAAATGATATCTGAAAGAGTCACGGAATAATACGGGGTTGATAAAAGAGTATAAAATTTCATATCTATATATGAATAGAACTTTAGAAAGTTCATAAATATGTTTTTTCATAGAACGATTAGTTTTATGGTAAGCAATATGCAATAAGGAAAATTATTAAGCGCAATGAAAAGATGATGTTTTGAATGTTCTTGTCGTGATCTCAAGTTAATGTGATCTTTCTCTTATAATAAGAACATTATCGTACAACAAAAAAATGGTGTGTCGAGAACGCAAATTGAAAGTGAAACTTTTCTTATTTTCTGTTCGAAATTCAATACACAATATTTCAACTGGAATAAAGTACAATATTGTGACTTTCGTCCAATGAATCGAACCAGTTTTTGAAGAGATAATTGAAAAAATCAATATCATAATAATCGAAAACTCATATGCGTGTCATCGCACAATATAAAAAAACACCATAAAATTTAACATATGTAACAATTTTTCGACCCGCGAAATTCGAAAGGAGAATTCGCATAAAGCCGAGGCCGCCGCAATACGTGCATTTGCATTTTTTGCACATGCAGCGTGCAACGAACAACGAAATGCGCACACGACACGACCACAACAACACCGACAGCCAACAAACGGATTCGATTCAATCGCATAAAATATGAATTATCGTAATCTGGCAACGCTCGGCTCTGAATAACACGGTAATATTCAATTTGAACGGTGATGATGCACGATTGATGCGTCCATCAAGAGGGAAAATTTGAATGGACGCCTGCGACTCTATATGGATTATCTTTTTGACCTTTCGGCCCTTAATGGCGCCGAGGAATGTGGACGGAGGAGCCTGGGCGCGTATCTATCTTCTTTTGATTAAAATTTGATAGATTGCCGTAATGTGCCATTGGAATATTGCGCGATTCGAGTCACAATGCGTACGAATTTTGTGCGCGAATGGAACGACGATTCATAATGTCATTGCACGTGAAAGCTCCCGAGATTTCATCGGAATGAAAAAATACATTATTTTATACAAATTTTATAAATGAATGAGGTTATTGATATAAAAAAAAACATTACGTTTATTATTTAACATTATTCGAATTCCTTTCATCAAATCCATTCATTGCAAAAATAATTTGAATACATCCCGCGTGCTTGTCGACTCGTTAAAACAATTGCGCGTGAAGAGCGACGTTCAATGAATTTTTAAACAAAAAAAAAACCTCCCGTCATAATATTAGCTCATTATTCTGTAGACACGAGTGCAAACACCGCAAATGTCGACGTGAAATAAAGCACAGGAAATTCCTTGTTGAAGAGATTCCCTCGCGTATCGATGGCGGACGCAGAAAACGCCGGAAAACCGTCGCCGAAACGACAAAAAAAAACATGCAATTTAATTTATTTTGGTCGCAGACGTTCAACGACACTTTAACTAGTAACCAAATGTGTGCAATTTCGCAATAGATTTCAATTAATTTTGTGTTTTGTAAGTCGGTAGGAAAAAATGCGCAAAACGAATCGATACCGAAATGAGCCGATATAACGACCGCCATTAAGTCGATGCGCAATTGGACCGATCGAGTGTTCGTTTAATTGAATTTAATTAAATTGAGATTCTTAACGATTTCAAGTTTAACAATCGAGACGGACATACGATACACGATTAAATAGGTTTTCAAAATAATGGTTCAAGATAAAACAGCGAAGGGTTCACCCGGATTCAAGGGCATACAATGTTTTTCATTACTGCAACTTTATTTTAATAATATGATGATACGGAATACCCATATCCTGCTATTTTAGAGCTTCATAAAATTCTACACTCTTGAACTCTCAAGGACGTGGTTTTATGTTGACAGATAATTAAAGTGTTTCTAACTAAAACTACACTAGTTTCCAGGAGCTGTATGATAAAAATAATTATTTATAACACATTTATTTTTTTAATATTATTTTGAAACATTTAAATATAAAAAATAATATAAATTAAAATTCTTTACATTAGAAATTTACTAGCGATCGTTAAATCGAACAAAACCGAAACACTTTCAAGAAAGAACAACCATCCAAAGTCCGCCGATAAATCTACAACTCTCACGACTCAAAACGCGCGTTTCACCAAAACGACACACCCTTTTCCTCGAGTTTTCCTGCCGTCGTACGACACTAGTTTCGCATTCGTTTCGGTTGTAAGTTCTTGTACTTAGGTACAAGGTTTCTCAACAGTTTTCATTGATAAACAAAACCGGTCGCCGGGCGAGAGTGGGCCGGGCATCGTGAATGGGTCGGGCACGCCGGCCCCACACGATCTACATCGATAAATAATAATGTTTTAATACATTATTAATATTATTATTGTCGATGTTATGAGTTAACGATTTCGCGTCGGTCAGTATTGTCCGCGCGATGAGATAAAATCGCTAGATTTTCCGCCGGTAGCTCATAATATGCCCGACTTGTATAATGAAGATTTATGGTTTGCGATGTAGCGATTGATATTTTTGTTGTATCTGTGAGCGATTGTGAACCATTTTTAGATTTAAATTAGTTTTAAAATAGCAACATATGAATATGAAGTCTCATATTATACAAGATGATTTTTCGTAATGACAAATCATTTCGATGTTGGAATGCATTAATTAAAACGGACAGTTACGATCGATCCAATATTTTATTGAATACGTATTCATTTTGAGCCGATTGAAAATATCGACCCAGAATATAATATCGAGATTAATTCGACCGATTTTTTTCGCGGGCCTGCTTTCGAAAACGTCTCCCGCTACGAGGGTCATCGCGATTCGAATTTAATTTGTGAGCGATTTGAATTTATTACGTACTACCAGTACAACACCGACCAGATTATAATAAATTTTATTGCTTTCGAATTCGATGTCCATCTCGTCGTTGCGATTCTATCGACCGCACGATAGAAAGTATCGCCGGTCCCCCGAGGAGTCGTGATCGAATTTTACACTCATTACGTCCAAAACGTATCATTTCCTATTATTATTTGCATGGAGGTGGGTGATTATTCGTCGCTCGATCGAATTTCGCTTTGGAGGTTATCAAAAAATTGTTATTTATTGTGTTTTTCGGCTGGTATTAAAGGTCGTAAAGTTAGCGAGAAGACACGCCTCTAAGTAATACGTTCAAATATCACTTTGCAATTGAACATTATTATATAGTTCGCTCTCGATAATAATGAAAATATTTGAATATGAAAACATGCAAAATAATAAGATTCAATCGAACATACCGTTTTACATAAATTGTCATTATAATATTCGAGTTATAACGAAATCACAGCCGATTACGTGTATGCATGATGTCATTTCTAACGAAACGAGAAATTACACAAACGAAAACGCTATATCTTGGAGATTTATTGAATCTCTAATTAATTTACGCAATTAGTTAATTTTTATATTCACAAATTAGTCACCTCGGGCCAAACGTTCCCACAAAGCCGCATCAATTTGTGTTGGTATTTTTTTCACGACTTTCATCGCGTGCGCGCTAATTTGTACAAACGCGTTAATTGTACGTATAGAAAACAACTGCTTTCCAACGGCGAAAACGAGGACAAAACCGTCAATTTAATTAGCGCAAAATCACATCGATCCACGAAAAAGATATAAAAAAG
The DNA here is from genome assembly GCA_028571205.2 of Hydropsyche betteni. Lineage (NCBI taxonomy): Eukaryota > Metazoa > Arthropoda > Insecta > Trichoptera > Hydropsychidae > Hydropsyche > Hydropsyche betteni. The sequence continues at coordinate 1,738,134 of JAOXNN020000053.1, read as the reverse complement.
AACAAAAGCTCCAATCGAAAGAGTTAAAACTTTTTAACGTCGTTTCGGTTAAAAATCGACGAACGGTTCTTTTATCGTTCCATCGAAGTTTAACTGCCGACGCGAGATGAATCGTACGAACGGCATTATTCGACACGCTAATTGTGAAAAGTATAAAACGTCCACTTTTAATTTAGTTAATAATGATTATGAAGTTTCGCGAATATATATTATAATTATACACGCGTAAAAACCAAAGAAAATACAAGGGTCTTATACGGGTCGAGTAAACGATTTAAAATTTTGATTCAAACCGCACTCAACAACATCATACTTAATCGACCCATCAGTTTTCACCGAAGCTTTGGATTGAAAAGCGCATATATCTTCGGAAATGTAATCTTCTCGGTGGTTTTCGAAAGCGCACGCGTTCGCGCGCGTTTACCACAAACACTGGCGACTATTACCGCGACGGTTCGCTTTCATGCGATTAATAAACGGTTTCAGAAAATGTAGGTTCGTTTGTCACACGCTGCACCGGCTCTCGGATCTGCATTTTAAATCGGCACGAAAGTCGGATGGGGAGCGCGTAATTTATCTGTGCCCCTCGCTCGGTGTATTGAAAAGGTGGGTTTTATTTTTGTGACAGCGTTTAAGCCGCATTCAGATTATCTCGAGTATTTTTTAAGTGGTCGTGCTGGAAAAGTTCGAAAATTTCGTTTTCGTCGACGGTGATGAATGTATTTGACGGCGGTTTATTTCGTTTTCAATTATGTTTAAATAAATTTTGTTTTCAATATACAGTAGAACCTCTATTATCCGGATTGGTTAAAGTAATATTTTTTTTTATAGCAGATTTTACGATTTTTTTACATAACATGCATCTAAAAAATTTCGACTATAAAAACATATTGAATCATGACAGACTCAACTATGACAGTGTGATCTAACTAAGGAATTTTGTTTTCAAAATAATCTTTACAGCTTATAAAGTGATGGTAAAATAATTTATTTTCAAAAACAATATGAGTTAAAAAAAACTTCTCACAGATGACATTAAAATTTATGACTCATTAATTATTATAATATCTTAAGAACCGATGAATACACTACTATGGTGATTTAATGTTATGTTCAGAAATGTTGCCAATATCAAATAACCAAAAATAGTAAAAATAAATAAACTGTAAATACGTATAAAAAATATTTAAAAATTGTTTACATACCAAATATTTGTATAAATAATTTAATTTATGATTAATTTTTTCTCTTTTTCTCTATCCAGATAATTTCAATCCCCGTTTAGTCCAGATAATCAAGGTTCTACCGTACTATGTAAGTACGGTGAACGATTAAAACACGTCTCGAATATAATCGAGTGATAAGTCTATTATAGACAAAACCGAATTGTCAACAACGATAAAGATAAGCTCGAAACAATCGACACTGAATATATTTCATTAAAAAAAAAATACACAACCGAATCGTTCTCGAGTGCACGTGAACCCGCGACATTATCCACCGTGTCTTGTCCCACAACTCTCGAGCTGATAATTGGCCAATGCATAATAAAGTATCGCATGAAAGGTGCAGCCAGTGCCGGACCGGTCCCTGATAAATCCATACCCGTGTATAAATCCCTTTTTATTTCAGCATACGCTTTTTTCAATTTTAATCTCGCACGACGTCCCCGTGTAATGGATCCGCGCGACCCATCTTTGCGCCCTTTGTCTCCATTTATCCGAAGCGTGGGCGGCCGTATATAAATAAATAAATAAATAAACACAAAAAATAATCGCGATACCGGTCCAGCCCACGCTCCTAGCATAATACGAGCGAGTGTTTTGATGAATTTCAATGAACCGGCGCTGGAAGACATAGCGTCGCCGGCGGAACGGACGGCGATAGTTTTAACACGTATTTGTCCCAGATTGCGTTGCGACAGAGTGTCCGAGGGCTTTTCTGCGGATGCATTCGAATGCCTTTGGCTATGGTGCAGCGGCGGTCGGGCGTTCGGTAGGTGGCGGTTTCGCAGCGCTAATTCGACGTTTCGCGGAAACCTTTTATGTGTGCGGCGCGAAAGCGGGTTATTTGGGTTGTTGGTATGTCGATAGGTAGTTGAGGTTGTTGTGTGTTATTCTGGTAGGTTGTAGGGTTAGTGAAGTGTGTGGGAGTGGGATTTTGTGGCGGTGGTAAATGACGGTCGTTCACGGTACGAGATTTCTTTCTAATTGTCTCGTTAATTTTTCTGGGATTATTTATGACACACATCAATTCGAATTATTACCAATAATTAATCTAATCAAACTACCATATATAAAAAAATAAACAAATAACTCAAATTAAGTACTATTTCTAATATATAAAACTGCAACGATAATCTCGAAATAAAAATTTCAATATACAATCGCTTCCATAAAAGATTATTCAACTCGGGCACGTTAAACTTATAGATTTTAGAAAACGTACAAGTGTCGGATTTTCTATTCACACGTAGGTAACCGATACGAAATTAGACAAGCGATTAGTTCAATGGTAAGCCGATCTTTTTATATCATTAGTAGGCGAATCTGGTGACGTTCGTGGGCGACAATTTGACGGTCACATACCTGTATGCATATGAGGTCGTTTATTTATTTGTTTTTCTATATAAAGAGTTTTTGTATAGGTGAAAAAAATTCATTCTTCCTATATCGCGTAGATGTTTATCCGATATTTGACATTGAACGAAAATTCTAATTTGATATAATAACAAAAACACTGAAGAATTTGAATGTGAACATTTTTTAGAAATATTAATTAGCGATTAATATTCTTAAATGCCAAAGTGTCCTTATGTTAACTTTTTGCAAAACTTTCACTTTCGAATATGATCGAATAAATGTTTGCACAGCGTAAAAAAAATCGATCTCATCAATCCATATCAAAAACATGATAGGTGTCCGATCGAAATTTATTTACCCAAAGGTTATTCGAAACGTAAAAAAAAACTCCAGTTATAGAAACGTCATTAATCACGACAACACGAAACGTTTCTAACGAATTAATTACACATATCGAAGACCGTTTTGTTTCGTTTTTCACGCATTTTTCCCACGTACCTAGAACACGTACTTACACAAAACCGAGCGTGTAACAAGTGTACGGACATATATCCACGTAGAAGCGTTATAAATTAGTGCGATAGAGTCCCTTTGGATGTTTTTGTTGTTGTTCTCCTCCGTGGACTTCCACACATCTCGAGGTGGCGATATTTATTGCCTTCATGAGTCGCACCGGATATAGACGTTTTCGAGCCCGAAGTGATTTACATATAAGAGTTGACAAAACGAGGTGGGACGAAGTCGAGTGCCACATACGAAAAGCCCGAAAAGGAAGTGGACTCTTTCAGCGTCGGAGATTCGAAGACGAGGGTGGTGCCGTGAAGAATTTGAGATTTATTGAGGAAGAGAGTCGGATTTCGAGTCCGAAGGGCACTACCGTTACAGATGTGTACTCCCGATCGGTTTATTTCTCGAGACGTGGGTTTGAAGATGCATAAATTATGTCGCATTAGATTATAAGAGCTTTTATCGACGGCCTGTGTTTGAATTATGTAAAAAAGGGCCGTAATGCCAGATTAAGAATGGGCGTTTATACTCTTAAAGTAATGTGTATCAGAGCCGATGGAGGATTTCGTTTCGTAATTTCTATTAATCGAGCTTTCGATTGATGGCCGTATTAAGTAGGAGATTCAATTTTGACTGTATGCGATTCGTGTTCGTACGATAAATAAACATGACTTTTAAGACCCGTTATAAAGAAACATCGACATTTTTAGAGCATGCGAAATTCGCCATTCCGCTATTTTCTCACTGTCATTCAAAATGTAGTGCGATCGTCCTAGAAAAATAATTACGAAATTTCTCTAGAGAAAATATGTATAAGACACGCCAATTGAAATAAAAATAAATTAACAACGTTTATAAGGCGTCGTGTATGATAAATGTTCGCATTTATAATGAAAAGCCATCATCGACGCATACAAAACTCATAAAAATCAATGTCTCTTTTAGGTATCGAAAAAGCGTGGGCCAAACTAACTATAAGAATATGATAATTGACGGTTTCGTGCTTCATCATCGTCAGACAATTGTTCGTGGGTTCGAAGACTGGTAGCCTACGACAATCCGAAAGTCACATGACACATTTGGATCCAGTTGCATTTTAAATGTAGCCTCTTCATGAACGAATTTATGTATTGGAACGAACCTCTTTCTATTTACGCAATAAATATGTATAATTTAAAAAAAAATGAACCATTGCATTCTTTGTTTCGAAAAAAGTTAGATTACACTATTTATAGTTTATGACCTTAAAATATAGTACAATAAAGTGTTTCCGAACATAAAAACACCTTCAAATTGCTATAGAATCGAACACGTTCAATTTGAAATTGTATAAATCAACGGGAAACTGTATTTAGGTGGTGACACCTACGAAAATCCGATGATTCCGGGGCGCTGAAAAAGCGCGTTGGTGAACGTCATTGATCTCTTGCACAATCTTGATACTCGATTGCGCCAACGATGACTAGTAATCATACTCATACTTTTGGATCGAAAGACGGTTTTCTTATAATCGAGAGATTTAGCCCACGTTTTACTAGTGTTTATTTTTCGACCGAATACGTACGCTATAATTTGGCCGTCGCACTTTATGGACGAGAGCCGTTTGTTTTTGATACCGTTCATTAGATATTGTTTTTTGTGTGTACAAAATAAATCGTTCTCGTATCTGGGATCTTGGTGAAAACGATTGATCGTTTTACGATTCGCATTTGACAGATTTTGAGGCGTCGACTTGCGTAAACTGATTCGAGAGTAAACGTGAACTTTTAAGGTGTGCTATGAATTATTTTTTTCAATGTATCACGAAAGAGATACATATTTTATCTAAGAAAAAGTCAGAAAAAAGTGTTTACTCGAAAATATCATCTGCTTATCTTAATAAATAATATGACCACCCAAATTGAAATTTTATATATTATATTTTAATATTGAAGCCGTTAAATAACGCATGTGTCTTTGAAATGAGAAATGACGATTTTGCGGCTAATATGACGCACATTTTCAAATATTTACGTAAAACCACTACGTGGCGTTAATATGAATGGAAAATTTGCTCTTGGCTCGGCACAAATAATTGCCGCATTTCCAAATATTGACTCTGTACGAATTTCGAAGATTCTAGAATGATTTTCTTGGAAGAAAGTACTTCCCACAACCGAACCATACCATGAATACGAACGAGCAAAGGCGGAATCGTAGGACGAACAACCATAAATAGTACCACGTACTAGAATTAGCCATACACTAATGCGTGTAACCGAATGGAACCGATTTCATTCATAAAACCGGATCGTTTGTTGATTTTCGAAATGGACGTGAAAAAATTAACATGGGTCAGATAATCTGTAAAAATTTAGCATCTGTCCGGCAATAGATCGTCAAATTGGACGCGGAATGTGCGAATAATTGGGTAACTGACCACATTGTTTAATATGTTGAAAAACCTATTAGATCCTATGTCGGAGAATCTGCCTCGATCGAAGTCAATTGTATCAGTGACCTTTTACGGAAGAAATGAGGTACACGCAACATCGTTGGAAAGGTACAAACAAAGGTAACGAATGTAGGCACTATTCGAACAAAGAGAGCGGCGAACGGTTGGTGGTTTATATGTGTATTTATAAATCGACATTGTGAAAATCGAGTATGTTCCGCGAGAAGAAAACTCGTGAATGATATGACGCAAACAGCAGAATTTTCTGTCGATTTCTATAGCAAAGTACAAAAAAAAACCGCAGTACATATAGACGAATCACAAAGAAAGCGATGAGAAAAATGAGAAACGAAAACACAGTACGTCTGTAATATTGAATCGATCGAAAAAAAATGTTAGAAAGTCGGGAAGTGTGCTTAAATATCTGCGGAAATTTCTATTTGTAACACGGCTATCACACCAAATTTAACAATGTTTTTTAATGACATTATAGCGTCAAATTTGACGTTTGTATATGAAAAATATTCAATATTTTAATACTATAAATAATTATCGTTAATTTTTCGCTGCACAATATGTGGAAGAACAACCGAGGCAATAAGCTGTCAAGGCGTGTTGATGAGAGCGATTAATAAAAAGGCTAAACACAAAAGAAATAACAAACGACGATAGAAACCATTGTTGGTTCTATTGAAAAGGATTAGCTGGCGCGAAAAAAAACAACAATCAATAAATAAGCGTATCGATGTTCGCCTATAACAAAAGATCAACATTTGTATACAAGAAGTAAAGAACGCGCGTATAGAAATCGAAAAGATCTATTGCTACGGCAAAAGTATATATATATTATGTAGTAACGCTCGATCGATTTTTTTGCGATAATCGAGTCTCAAAATTGCCGATCGTTAGGACTATAATAATTATCGAAAGCGGCAATATACCCGGCTTCATTATGAGTCATTACGTATGTCCAAAAATAGTAGTTAAAACCTGTAGTATGCGCGCGCACATAGCGCTAATGGCGAAATTAATTTTATAGGTTTTATTAAAACCATCTGGCCGCTCTCGATGCGTATATTTGAATAAACTTCGAATTTGCATCGACGGGGAAATGTCCCTTACCTTGAAATCGGCGCTTTTTCGAATTCAATTAGACGCGATCGTGTGGGCGGAAAACCGCTTTATAATAGACCCGAAGCTCACCTGGAAACAAAACAAAAATACATAAAATTAATGTATCGATAATATAAATTACTAAAAAGGTACAATTATTATGTACATATAAAATTTGTTTATTTCAATTAGATAACGATTATCGAAGAAACAGAACGGTTCGAAGTCGACCCGTCCGTTTTCTGACATAACATCGAGCATGATATAAACACAGTTTCGCGAAAAGTCCCATTCAATAAATGTATATAGGAATGGTAGATTTCCTTAACAGGGAAAACGAGCGGTATGAAACGTCTCAGGCCTGTCACAGTTGACGCGAGCTTTTCCAAACGCCACGCGATCGAACAACAAGAATAAGAAGAGTGTTGCCAGTGTCAATATTGTCATTACTGTCTGCTGTTGGAAAATAAACTGAACGTTCAAACCGAAGTAACTGCGAGTCAGAACCTATACTCCATACTAACATATAAGAGCAAAATTCTATGTTTGCTCGTCTCGACTTATTTCGCTTCGCGTACGTGCACAAACAGTCGAAGCCGCACGGTCCGTGTGCTTTCCCTTCTTGCACAATCGAATGCGAATATTCCGATTCTTTGAGTACATACTAGGGGTATAGTTTCAAAACATACTACCTTTGACAGCTTTAATTTGAAAAATAACAATAATAAATGGGTCACGTTCTTTGACAATTGGTAAAAAGACAGAATATCGTATGCACTTTAAATAACATATTTAATATGAGATATTAAAAATAAATTGAAGCTCGATGTTTTTAATATTAGAAAACTTAATATTCAATTAATTGAAACCTTATATTATTATATATTTCAATGGATTCAAAATTCGATTATATTTTCTATACCAAACGCATAAAATGGAAAAGATAAGAAGAAACTAAAACTATCCGTTATCAAATGCTCTCAGCAATCAACATTACGCGATTGTATCTATCTATTGAACGTGAAATATATGGCTTAACTTCAGCGATTGGCGACAAGACTTTGCATCTAACAAAGCTAAACTTTCAACTCAATTTTATACACTTTAACAAGTTGTGAGCTTTGGAGCTATTTGTATTGCATGCACACTCGAAGAATATCATTCGTCGAAGTAATGTATATCGCACTCGTTTAGGACCTTTCGTGTCCCTTTTAACGGCCGTCCCCGCAGGCCGAATTCGCGTGTAATAAAGCAATCAACTTCACTTAAGATAATACGGTGAAAGCCAAATATTATATGTACATACTTGTAAAACTTCGATTTAATTTTAATACTGCGAACGTCACGATTCGTAACGATTCGATATGCGTTCGCATTAATTCGAAATAAAAAAGTCAAATGTCGTGCGAAACGAGCGTCGTATATCATATCAAGGGTAGAGAAAATGTGCAACATTTATTATTTCAAAGAGATAACCGAGACTTTTTAATTGCACTGTATATTTATTCGATCGATTGTTTCATAAGTAACGCGGTAACGACTTCACCGAAGTACTATAGGTACTTAATTATTATGTAAAAACGACTGGTTAAAATTATTCAAACATTAACGTGTCTGTTTACGAAAATTCACAATTATAAAATTGAAAAACCCAATTAATTCATCCGAAAACAAAACCGAAACTTTTAATTGAATTTCAACACACAACGAACAATCATATTAGAGAGCTCATCACCTTTTTAACACAATTATCACATTTATATTAAAAAGGTTTAGCTTTGATACAGAGAAAGGCTCGACACGCCGCAAAGGGCGAACCGCGAAAGCCTCCAACAGCTGAAGAGGGTCGTCGGCGACCAATTTGGACGTCGGTCGGCCGTTCGTTAATCATCCTCTGAAAAAGTTCCACATATAAATTATATCGTATGGGAGGACGCAACAGAGGTTGCTGACAGCCAGGTCGACTCAGCCACTCGGTACTGTGATTTTTTTCACGCATCGTCTTCATCATCGAGGCTCATTTTTCATCTAGGCGCATTCCCGCCTTTGTGTTTCTCTTTTATATATATTGTTTTTTTTGTTTAGGCGTTATTTCGTTGAGCTCTTAACTGGCTAACTGCCGGCCATCAGTCTCCGAAGCGCCGCGAAAACCAAGACGACTTTAACGATTTGTTTGCAGCTAGAGCTCGCGCCCAAAAGAGATAACACTTGATGAATGGCTGCGTTGAATATGATCGAGCGAATTGTTGAGCCGAAATTATGCTTAGAGATAGAGTGAATGTTATGAAAAAAAATGAGAATTCAAGTTTCAACGAAGGCTCAAACGATACGGTTTGATATGAATAAAACTGTTGGGTTTCTCGCTTGATAATTCTATCGAAATCGATTCAAAGTATTAAGTCAACGACCGTTATCGTCATTTAATAGATGATATCTAATTTATTCACCGCCTTAAATATACAGGAAGCTGTTTTGACAGTGCGTTAAAGATTTAACTGTACCAATCGATTTGGCTAAAACGTGTATACGTCATCGAAAAACAAGCGCAAAGATTAAAGACGAATCGATCTCACGAAGCGTGTTAATGAACGTCAAAAGACGTTATAAAACGACCGTTTAATCTCGCGGTATTTCCTGCGATCTAAGGCTATACTTCCTGCCACCTAAATTCCTCGATAGATCCAAGGGAATTGATCGAGTCGAAACTGAATAACGTCTTTTGCCGTTTCTAAGATCAGCACCGATTCAATTCTCCCATATAAATGCATTGCAGAGTTGAATTTTCTATTGAACTACGTTTGAAATCGAGGTCGAAAATAATAAGCATACAAGCGCATAAGAAACATCGAAACTTTCTTCTAAAAGTGAATGCACGTCGAACTCGATATATACGATTCATTACATTTCGAATGAAAGAACCGCGATTCATCGATGCATAAAATCATTAAATCTATTTCAAATTATAGCGTATCACGGAATATACTGATTATCCTCTATAAAACCGATCGGATGCGTTCATGGCACAGTCACGGAAGCTCGACGCATTAACTGCACCTTTTGTGCAAACATAACAAATTGAATAACTGTTGTTCGTCTAGTCTGGGTGCTCGTATAGTGGCAATATTACAGGTCCGCCATATAATGTTCATGGCGGCTCATTTGCGAGGTAATCACGCTCCGTGATGCGTTCAAGTGCAATGATTTATATGCACCGCCGATAATTATCGCAAAACCGACAACGACAACACCGTAATGATGATGATGGTGGAAATATTGAAATGCGCTTGGAACGTTGTTTTTATTTTCGTTTTTATTAATGTACAACAAAATTGGGATGTTCAACACGTGGCGCATGTTGAATTTCCAACAAATTGAACTTTTATCAAACGTGCAATTGCGCCCGATCGAGAATGCAACACCTGCCGTTGCGACTGCTGCCTTATACGAAGTTGTATAATTACAGTTATTTCGAGTAAGCTTGATCGAGTTTATATACTCATTTCAACAGTGGCTGTCGACAATTAAATGTATATAATGTGTTTCAAGATGAAAAATCGAGAATATGCGTTTATCGGCCGCTTAGTCATCTGATAAGCGTGTGTTGATTCTGTGCATATATGCAAACGTCGCAATCTTTATGCGTGCGTACTTATCTGAGTTTTTGTTTGAGATAATGTATTTTTTTATTTAAAATTTGTATCGTATATGCATTAAATGGACAATCTATTGAATTTATAAATTGCGTAAAATCAAAATTTCAAAGAATTTTATAGATTGATGAATAATTTCATTATAAATATAATAGATAAGCACTCATTGCATGATTTACTATTAAAAACTATACGTACATTTTCAATTATTTTCATACAATAAAACAGTGTACTTCATACCGAACAAATCAAAAAAACGAAAATACAAAAGCTCACGCGGAGTGACGGACGGCCGAAGCTCCTCGTCTCGATAAACCCAAGAAAACAATAGCCACGAGATTCACTTCCATAAATCTCGTTGCAGTCTCGACAGACGAATACACACATACTAAATAAAAGCACCCAACCGGCGCATAGGACACGTCGGTTCAAAGACCCGTCCCCCCTGTGACCTACCACTTCTTCGATGGCCTTATCGGCTCTTCCGGCCGCTATCAAACCTATAAAAGGAGATCTGTTTTTTTTTCCGCCCGTTTCAGCATCGATAAACGGCGGAGGGCGGCAAAAAGTTGCTCGGACCAGAACGGGCTCGATGGCCGTTAAAACTGGACGCCGTGTGCTATGTGTGTCATGTCGAGTTCGGCGCCGTGGAACCTCAACAGTGAGTCATGCTTTCGTTCGCGGGTTGCATAACGATGAGGTGCAAATAAAATTCTGGCGAAATAGACTGTCGGTTGTGCAAAGTTTGAAGAAGGCTTCGCCGAAGGATGGCGGAGACGGCGTTCGCCGTTTATGGTAGGGCAATAAAACCTGAAGATGACATTTATTGAACGGTTAGTCGATCGACTGGTATAGGGTCGACGGTTTTCTATTTCGTGTGTGATATTGCCGGGAGTCGAGATGGATTTTAGAAGTGTGTCGCTTTAAATGTTAATCGAAAATGTTTATCAATGGTGAACGTGTCCGTTAGGTGAGTGGTTTTAGTAATAGAAGCGAAACAGGTGTATTGAAATTTTAAACGTGTAAGAAAATATTGAAAGGTGAAAGCTCCGAATACAAAACACGGTTTTAAACGCGAATTGTATTGTTAAGAATAAAAATTGTATAATAAATCAAATATAAACGCGCACAATGATAAACAAAATAACATCGTGTTTTATCTCGCAGATACAAACGATTCGCGAAACATCTCCATGCATCATCATCGCGACCGTTAAATCTCCACATTTCCGACAAACTCTCCGAACCGAAAATAAACATTTCAATCCAATCCAAAACACGATATACCGTACGCCATCGACACACTTCATTAGAGCTAATAAAAAACGCATTAAGATCGGATAAGTTTTAAGAGAGCCGAACGGCACCGCCGTTAATTCGCTCATCGCGAAACTGCCCGACTTTGCATAATCATTATTATAACAGCCAAGATAATGCCGAGTTTGAAATTTATTTAACAACCCGCGGCCCAACGATAGAAAGAAGATATTGTAATTCCGATAGATCGTTTCCGAACGATAGATCCGAGCCCCCGGTCTGTTAGATCATTTCGCGAGTTTCGAGATTCGCCACGGAGCGGTCACGGGCCATTTTCGAGGGCCGAGATGATCATCATCTCGATTCCCGATCACGACGATGATGATCGCCGAAGAGCAGATTTTAGCCTAAGTACCCGTTCATGTAAAGCGAAGTGTGTATGTATAGGCGTAGACCGGTTACCGCGTCTGTTGGACGTTATCAATCCGACGTCTTCATAACGAATGTTTCTTCGGCTTCCATTGCAGATCGACTGGTTTTTCTGATTCGCGTTTCCCATTATGGACATTCGAGTGCTCGATTGTATCTGTTCTTAAGTTCGATTCTCGGTCAGATCAGTCCGAAATGTCCGTCTGAAACTGATATGAAACGAGAGCTTCTGAGTTCTGATCGCTCCATGTAACACCTTACTCGGATTGAAGTTGTAGATTTTATCTTGTCGGAATCGCACCATATTTTCGAATACAGGCCGTGGTTAATTTCTAAGTTTAAAGAATGATAAATGTATCTTGATTTTTTTAGAGCGTGATTTATTTGATTGCGTAAGATGCGTACCCAAATAGTGGCATTTAAAAATTTAACAAAAAAAAAGATTTGGCAATAATTTCAGAATATTTCTGTTTAAAAAAATATATATCATATACATTTATCTTTATAGTGATATTGAATACAAGGTATATTACGGTATTGATAAATTCTACAATACAACAATATCCTTTAGCGTTTCATACAATCCGAATCATTTAACGGTATGCGACTAAAAGCTTTCCATTATCACCCGATCTCCGATTGACAACCCTCGAGGTACAACACACTTTTCAGACAATTCAGTCACTTTCGACAATAACGAACGTCGTAATTGAATGACGATACGTCAATATTTGCACGGCGACTTTTACTCGCCTCCATTTTTTTCCGCGATACCGATTATTACAGATGATCTTTCACTTGACCTTTTTATCGTCGGTAGCATCGTCATTGTGCGGCTGAGTAGAAAAATCGTGATCGTCGAGTCCTTTGTACGAAAAGTTCTCGACAATCGGGTCATCGTCATTTTTCACGGCGGTCGTTAATCTATTTACAGTTACATATCGAAAAACCGGCGCGATAATAACGCGATAAATCTCCCTAGGTGGAAATTCGACCGATTTTTTTTCGGTTTATACGAATATCCCACCTTTTACAGGTTTTGATTTTCATTTTCTCGATATGGATAGAGTATAAATTGCAGACCCGTCCGAGATTTATGAGTCACGTGTACGAAAACGCATGGGAGTCTATTCGGATTCGTACCGAGAGTCTATGACCGCTATTAATCCTATGACTCACTCTTGTTATGGTCTGGCTACTTTTTTTTCGGCAACGTGTATCATTATGTACTTTTTTTGGGTTTCCATTCGCAACGTACGTAATTGAATGCCCATTACGCCTGAAGTGATCCGACGTGGCTGCCGATGGTAAGCGATACGTTCGGATTCACTATTTCGATAGACTTCGTAACGTTATACAATGCTATAAAAATAAAATGTTGAATACAAATGTTCAGGATTGATTTCGACCTGAAATTATTCGGGACAATACGGATGAGTGTAATCGATAAATTACGAAACTAGTTATTATATTTATATTATTAAAAGGTACGATTCAACTGTGCATTGAATAAATATAGATTGTGCCTTCAAAAAAAATACTTGTGAATTAGAATAATTATGTGCATTATTTTTGGCGCATTAAAGAATCTCGTATTTAGCATCATTTTATTTATAGGGAACAATAAAAAAAAAAGAAATATGATGAATGAAAGAATAGTTTGTGCATCGAAATGATTTAGAGATGGTAAAGTCAACCAAAGTGAAGTTTTTATTGGGTAAAGTTGAAGTTTTGAAGATGGTAACGTCGCCAATTAATTAAACGGAAAATATTTTTAATTTTCGTACATAAGATCCCGAACATTGAAGCCGACAAAAAGCAAAAACCCACCAGATAACGACTCCATTATATCACACGACTGAGGCAACGCTTCGACTTAATCCCGACCTTTCTTTCGTCGAAGTCAAACCCGCAACAATGACCGATTCAATAATGCGCGATTGTTGTACCATCGGAAAGTCGGAACCATCCTTCGATCCTTCGAGTGGGCGGTTTTTAAGCGGCATCACAATGAGAAATAGAGAAAACCCACCTCTGAGTCTCCACTCGGAGGATAGAAGGAAGATGGGTATCTCGAGATGGGCTCATTGTTCTCCGGCGTCGAAATAAAACGGCGAAAATACAATAAGTTCCGCGAGGCCGAGAGATAACGCGAGAAAGTTTAACTCGGATCGTTTGTGTGCATGTGTGTGTGTTTCGAGTACGAGACTCGAGTGGAAAACTTTATACGAGGCTTTAATTACCGTCGAGAAAACTATTAAGGACGTGATTTTGATGGTAGTCCACCGACACCGATAAGGGAAAAAGCGGAGAAAACGACCCGCGTTTGTATGGATGTTCGATGGAAAATGTTCGTAATTGTGTAGAGTCGGTATTGTTTCCTAAATACAGAAAGAGTTAAAGGAAAATATTTTCGTAATAGGAATTTATGTCATCAATATTCATAAAACAATTTAATAAGAAAATAAACAAATCAACGAATAAACAATTAATATTAAATTCTGAGAAAACTTTTCCGCATTTTACGATACCGGCAAAATGAAAGAGATTTTTTTGTGTTAAAATAATATTATATATTGTGGTTTTTCTATCGATTCCACCTTATGAACATTTCCGGAAAAAATATCAAGGAAAAATTCAATCACACATCACAAAAAACAATGAATAGATCTAAACTATATTTATCCTACAAAATTCCCGGAACGGATGCATGACGCGATGGTTATTTTCCGATCCCGCACTTTATTCCCGACCGGAGAACGCTTTGTGTGCATTTTCGAGTACGGATGTAAAAGCGCACAGTACTAAATCATGTTCAACGTCTTCTTTGGGGACTTAATCGAATTTTGCACGGAACTCGAAACTTCAATTTACCATCGAATGTATCGAAATTGGATCAAAGTTCCCGGGCGGTGGAGCGCTTTCTTCGGCAACTGCCGCTTTGAATTACGAATATGTATTATTGAAGTGAGTACTCACATCTAGAGAGCCGTTTCAGCTCGAGGGATATAGTAAATTATCGAAGCTAATAAACGAGAATTAGTAGCGTCATTGGATGGCAAAGGGGATAATGACACGAGGCGAAAATGACGGTACAATCATCTAGGCGCCAGACGACCGCATCCTCATCTCATGTAATTTCCTACATTGCCGCTTTCCATCGATATGAAAATATCCTTTTTTCGATTCGTTCCACTTTCGAATGGTTAAAATAACACTCCCTAATTTAAAAAATAGAAGAAAATCATACTATAATATATATCAAAAAGCAGATCGAAATTCAAAATATAATCGAGTACGAATCCTGCGAAACTATACGATAAAACAACGAAACAAAGCATCGTAAAAACAAAAAGCATTCGAGAAAATATCATTATAGAATACATAAAAAGTTTTTTCAATCTAAAATCGATCTTTAATAGTGTTTCACACGGAAAAATCGTGATCTGTGGAATAGTCGTAAAATCCAGTGCGGCGTTAATAGGTCGCGTGATCTTAGATACGAATTGAAAGGCTTTCGAACGTGTGTTTTTAATGTAAATGTTAAAAGGATATGTAAATTATCGTATTGAGATATCTGAGTGAAGACAATAAAATCGTACGTATGTACATGTGCAATGTTTGAACAATCGAAGTGCATCGATAAAGGCTTATGCAATAATGAATGCGTTTTAGCCTCGGGTCGAATGTAAGAAACAATTCAATTTAACTTATGTAAGTTCATGTAACGGTGCCTGAAAATGATCATATGTATGAAATATTACTGTGGGGCGATTGAAATTATCGATATTTATTATATATGAAGACTTCTGATCCTCAGCCTGCGGTTTGTAAATTAATCTTTGCGTTTGATATATTTTATGGGGATATGGTAGATATTCCAAAACTTGATTCAAAATCGAAAAATGACAATTTATTGTTTACAACAAACATTTTCGACCATCTTCAAAAATGGCACTAAATTCAAGGATTTCAATATGCAAAAAAAAGATATTTCTTTTAAATTAGAGGTGTTATGTCAAGGCGAGCTTGTTAATTTTTGATAGATTTATTGCTTTATTCGACGATATAAATTAATATTTCATACAAAAAAAGAGCGTAGGTGGACAACATTGTTCCAAATAAGTCGCACTATGCAATTATCACTTTCAATATCAATAAAGCCGAAATTTTAATCGACCGATTAAGTGATTGATCGATCATTCGGACGAAATTGAAGTTTCACGAACAACATCCGGCCTAATGTTTCATTGAAGAGCGCAAGCACATTAGGGTCAAGGGCTTTATGAATGAAAAAGGTCAAACACTATCTAAAAACAGACCACTATTTGAACTCTATTATCAACGTCAATAGATAAGTGCCGCTATAAAAATATGCACTTCCGGAAATAGTATCATTATGTTGAAAAAGTTAACGACCGTTGTATTATAGAATGGTTTGAAACAAGTAGCGCCTTTGATTTACCCCTTTAAAAATTTCACACTAAAAAAACAAAGACATAAAATTACACGCAACAGTTGGGAAATTCAAGACAAGCTTCGTCCAATCATCGAACTCGGTAATTAAAAAAATTGCGCAAGCAAAAGCGGCATCGTTAGCGCCGTTTTTTCATCGATTTTTTTGCTGTCCACCGAAGAAAAGTTGCGCAACTTTCATCATTTTTTTACGAATCGGCTTTCGACAAAAGCTCGACCGATTCGTTGCGGCGTGAAAAATTAACGAGATATATCAAAACGAATAAATTATCGGAAAGCCGCTCGCACTATATTGACCCTCGGCGGTCGTATTACCCGTACAGGCTTTTTATCGTCCGATACGTATTTTTTTTTGGCATGTGTGTTTTTATTTTTGGTGAAATTCAAGCTTGTTCGTCACGCGAGACGTGTGACTTTGGCACTACTGTATAAAGGGCACTCGTCGAGCGATTTTTTAAACGCCTTTCGTAATATAAGATGGGCCTGCTTTACGCCTTCCTGTTATTTTCGAAGATTTTTTTCAAGTACGTATATATCGAAATATTATTTTTCATTACATTATGTCGAAACTATATCGAAGTATCGAAATATTGGAAGCATTGTACGAAAAATGGATTTTACCTCAAGATTGCGAGTTTGATCGTAGCGATTTGAAGCATTATTGAATCACTCACCTGTAAAGAATAAAAAAATATTTTTATAAATAAAATAGAAATCAGTCAATTTATGAAAAAAGCGAGAAATTGTTATCTATTGAATTTGATTATGTTTTTATATAAAAAGGGTCACTCTATTATAGTCTGCGCACAATAGTCGAAAAGCGCTCCAACCGTAATTTTTCCCGTTCATCATAATATATAAAATTCAAGAAAATCCGCCAATTTTCAACGCGGCCGATTAAAAAGCGTAATAATAAATTAAATTTGCGCACCGAGCGCAACTCGGCGTCAGCACGTACGATATTTTTTTAATAAATGGCATCGTTCCGTTTGATTTATAGCGGCCCGATCGAATCCAACATTTAATTTCGAGAGCGATGCCAATCTGGCGCTGAGGTGTTAAGTAAGCCGCCGAGAAGAGGAACCATCATCGTCGAATAAAGGGGAGGCGCCTTCGATTATTGTTGTTGCGTATCCTTGCGAAAGCCGATTCCCTTATCGTCCGAGCGCGATCTGGACAACTTTCGCCCGAGACGAAATGAATTATGTTCTGGAGCAAAGGGCAAAGCGGGGGCCCCGATTTCGCCAGACGTCACGATCCCCCAACACTATGCCGTTTTCTCGTTGATGATTCCGCCATCAAGATTCGCGGGACGTTCCTCGGAGGTGGAAAGAATAAGAGACGAGCCCGCGAAATTGCCATGCGTGCCGCGCTCGTATCTGCCCGCCATCTGACCGAGGAAACTGGAGACCGAAAGGTTGGTGTGTGTGTATGTGCATCATCGGACAGAAATAGATCTTCGTGCTGTTGTCTCTTATCTGGAGAACTCGTGCGGCATCGGTATGCTGAAAGCAGGGCCGTGCCAATAGGCGTTGTTGCTAGGGGGCGGTGGGTCGTGGAATGTTTGATCCTTAGATTGAAGATTGTTGATGTTTCGGAGATTTATTGGAAAAATATGATGGTCGATAGCTAGGATCTATAGAAGAATGAACGAATCTTCGATTAGATATTAAGTGGTGTCAAATGTTGATAAAATAAATCGTCATTATCGTATGCAACATATATATCAATTACGAGATAAGTCTTCTGAAATTCGGAATATTTTTATGAGGTTGAATTATTGTTTTTTTCTGGAAATACAACTTACTATAATGTAATAAAAAAAATAAGTCCTATCATGATTTTTTTTTAATATAAGCCCTATCTCGAAAATAAAACGTAGTAAAAACTGCACTTAACACAATGCTAGTGCTAAAATTTTCGAAATTAAGAAATCTATTTTTTAATAATTTTCCCCACAAAAATATAAGACATCTTTCGAAAATAAGGTCTAATGCGGTTTTGATTATGAAATTAATATAAGACCGGGTCTTATTTTCAGAGAAACATAATACTAAAACCATCCTATGTTAACGGTACACGGATTAATATAAATAAAGGCAAGAAAATGATGACCCTCAAACAATGTCGGTCGATCTTCTGAAACGTTTTGTTTACATAGTGAGCGGAACATATGTGAACATTCGTGTCGAAAATTTTAACGATTTCCACAATTCTTATCTAATTCTGTACACGTTCGGATGTCACTATTTTAAGCTTGAAACCTCGATATAGCGAATTCGCCAGATTACACTTGAAATATTGATAAACTCGTAACGGCAATATGTGAAGTCCGTGTCCAAGAATAGAGGCGTCGAGATGTCACCTACGTCTTCCTGTCTGTCTGTCAAATGTAATCAACGTTAACTCTCTCGATGGGACTGCTTTCAGTCGGGACGAACCTTTTTTGTAATTGATTTTATATGATGTTATCTGGATTTGTATGCGAGGAAAGCTGGTACCTTTGATGCTGTTTTTGTCCGGTAGAAAATGTCAGAAAAAATTCTTGATTTATTGATATGAAAAACATTCAAAGAAACGTATGAGAAACATAGAAAGCTTCATCTGATTTCATCTATATTAAAATTGCATAATTTTTTTCTAATCAAAAATCACATTACGCAATGAAATATTCAATATTTTTTTGGTTATAGATTTTATCAATCGAATAAATTAAAAAAAAAGCGCCAGTTACTTAATATTAATATTTTTTATCAATTTTTCCTCAACACGAAAGCATAATATTGCTTTAGTCAAATTTATTGATTCAACATTTTCGACAATTATATTTTATCTGAAAAAAATCTCATACACACATTTCTACTTATATTCCCATACCACACACATCTCAGCATAAATACACGCGCGACACATTTTCGATACTGTCAATCAAAGGACACGACACGGGTCGAATCACACACACACACATTACATAATACATTTATTAAATAATAGTCGAAAAAATATGTCGAAATTTTTCTCAATGCTAAAAAACAAGCCTCACACATAAATACCGAAACGAGGAACAATTTGTCGAGATGCGATCGTCTCTCGTCATCTCGTCCCGGTCACTATCTCCGTTCCCGGGACATTTCTCGATTTTCAGTTATTTTCGCATTATGGACACGTTTGAGATGCTCGTAAAGATATAAAAAACCTTGGACCAAAAGAAAAATTCAAAAATAAATTGAAGAAAGGTTCAACGGCGGCGTGGGAATATCAAATTTCGTCATAATATTAGGCGTTTTAATAAAATTTTATTGTGATTATATTGTAAATTGGTAGTTTAGGTATTTTTGTGATTATAAAATATGTGAATCTGTTATTGATGCTTTTTCACATAAATGTGAAATATGAGGCAGTTAAATTAATTACGACCCAGAAGACGTTTGAACTGCGCGTTCACGCTGAGTTAGAATTGTTTAACATTTAACATGTCCAACAACATGAGTTTGTTGCTTCGTTATCATATAATTTGTTCATACGAATGAAATATTGCTCATTGTACCGAATTAAAGAAAAAAAAATGGGTAATAACAATAAGCGAAATGTTTAATCTGAACGATGTGCGAATATTTTTATGAATTTTCGTTATCGCGAACCGTTAATTTCGTACTTTTAAAGCCGTGAGAAAAACGTCGATTGTATCGCAAATTGCGGTCGTTTCATGTCTTAAACCTGATTATTTGTATGTAAATTTTATACGGTTATTGTAGAGCACGAGCGTTTAAACGCCCGTTTGATTCTTTTAATATAATTTCGTGTAATCATTAACGCCAGCTTCTTTCAAGTCGGGTTAATTGTGAAATTCTATATAATCACGTAACAATGATTCATGATGGATACTACAATTAAAATTCATCATCTCAACCGACGGAAATTCGAACCATTACAAATTGATAACGGTTACAATACGACTAATAGAAACTACATAAAATTATTATTATTTAGCATAACATGATGATGATTTATTTAAGAATATAAAGCCTTATTATGTAACATCGAAAGCCCAAACATTTTTTTATAAGAAAGTAACTCTCAATAAGCTAAATATCAAATAGTCTCAAATTGCCCATGTTAACATCGATACGTTTGACAATGAAAAACCGTTAACTTGTACACATTCACAATTTTCTACATAATTATTCATACGTGTAACAAAGTTTATTACATCCATTGTACGCATAGATTGGAAACCTTCATCCATACAATTGAATAACAGCCAATACATAGATAAACGCGACAAAGCTCCAATAGGACGTGTTAATTCGCAACGACAGGTATAACAGTACGAACACGCCAAAGCGAACCGCACACGTTCCACACAACCGCGAAATTTTAACAAAGGCAATTTTTGCATTTACAAGCAAATTCACGATAACGACCTGCACCTCGGGAACGGGAGCAACGAAGCGTGCTACCGGTGACTGAAACTGCATCGTCGTTTACCAATTGTTGTCCTCCTCCGGGACAAAACCTCAAGCCTTGGGGCTGCGGTTCAGGTAAGAACCCCAGAAAAGGAACACGGAATTTATCGGTCGAGCAATGATCGTCTCGGCCATGGGCGCCACGTTTTCTTGTACCGATATGCGTTTTGCGGTAGGGATCGCGAAACGATAAAAGCGATAAAAATTAGCCTATTCATGTTAATGTCGACGGCGGCGAAAAAGGATTTTCGAGGAAGGACGAAAAGGTGCCGCTCCGCTTCGAGTGTCCATTCAAGGATTAAGATGTATCGTAAATTTTGTTTACAATACCTGAGATTTATGACCCAGATGAAAAAATATATCCGTTACTTGGCAATCGAATATACTGAATACGTTTCCATTATTTTTCGACTGATTTATTTTCGTTAAACATTCGAGCTGCGGATTTTAATGGATTTCGGATATGTATTCTATGAAATCGTAAGTAATTCGATACAAAGTAAACAAACGTAGCGCCACTGTGCGGGAGCATCCTTTTACATTACATATACGTATTCTTGCATGTATATAATCAAACACCAACAGGTTCTCGGAAACCAGTCCATTCCGCGTCCATCCCACTTTCGACACGACTTTTGTTATATGCGCCAACGCACGAATCCCGCACACACCCTATGCTCGCTCGACTCTATCCTACATACAAAAAAAGCATCAAGGAAAGAAACAAGAAAAGTTTCGCCGACCCGTATTGTTGTGGAGTTCTTTCTGCATTCCCACGGGTCACCCCAATCTCGAACGTGCGGGAATTCGCCGATTTTACCGGGAAACGGTCGACAAATGAGTCAGGGACCGCATTTCGCGGATAGTGTGCAAATTTGCCAACGTGGGCGACCGTTGTTGGGAACGTGTGCGGGCGGCTTTATAATTAGCTCGCGTAATTGACGCAGCGTCTAATTAATACGAGATAGGCTTTCAGAGTACTATATATCTCAAAAGGTAAAAGTTAGAAAGCCGACTTTGATACGTTTCGTAGAAAATGCGTTCTATTTTCACTTGACGAATTTCAGGGTCGTATAATTGCCGAGTTTAAATACGTTTGATTGCGTAAGGTCGGTCGTTCCAGAATAAATCAAATAAAACGCCAATTACGTCCGATTAAACCGCTCCGATTGAGTCATTTGTTAGAATTTTTTATTTCGGGAAACGTCGGTCGTATAATTGAAGCCGAGTGGAACGATTTAAATAAGTTCGTACTAATTATAACGTTAGTTCTATAATAGACCGTATATCACTCGAACAGAATGGAAATAGGTCTATTTTGAAGTAAAGATCGCGGTAATTGCAGCATAAAAATGATATATGAATACGACATGCGCCTAGTAAAAATGGAGCATGTGCATTTTTCTAAGTGCATATTTTTCTTGAAAAAAATTGTCGTAAATCAATTTTGATGGTACGTTGTACACGACGTGATCACATGAACGCATTTTTTTTAATAATAATTAAACTTTCAATGAATAGTCGCGTTAGTCACGAACCATTTATTATTTGGATGTTCCGAAGTCAAAAGCCACAGATCAAAGGTAAATGCTAGAATTACTAAAAACATGCACATTTAAAATTCAATGAAATTCCTTTTTTTCACTTACGAAGCTTTGCAATTTTGCATAACTGAAGAATTAGTCATTGTCATGAAATCGTTTGGCGCCTCAAGTATCAAATATCAACGGCGCCTAGTGACTATGACAAATTTGCACATTTTTCCAAACGACACTTTATATAATCTGCATTTTTTTTACAGCGTATAAAATAATGGGACGGACTTAAAAGTGACGATGTCGTGTAATAAAGCGGGCTTTGTATCGAAATTATCGACAATTCGGAATAATGTAGCAAATTAGTGTTGTTTAATAGCTGATTTACAGCCTCATCTCTTGTATAATATAGTGGGCGACTCGACATGCAATTTACCATCAAACCGACGATGGGATCGTGACTCGAAAATGAGGCTTATTTGAACTGAGACGCCGCAAATGATCGACGATTTGACGCAAGCAAACAAATAAAATTCTAAAGAGAAATGTGTGAATATCAGATCCTTTAGTGCGAAGAGTAAAATGAAAAGAATTTTCAATAAATAACGTGAGCCCAGTTAATGTTAATTGAATAACATATTTATACGATCAAAAGTTGGGTCAATTTTCATTAATGCTGAATCGTGTTAGATGTATGCGATCAAGGAAATTTACTAATCATGCCACGTATATCTTTAGTGATAGGCGAAAATTGTTATTGGTATATTGTTCAACAAAATTAAGCTATCGACTAAATAATATATAAAGAGTATTCATTTTCCAATATAAGCAATTAAAATCTTAATTTAGTATCAATAAATATTCGGAATTGGTTACTTTTTGCACACTCTGTATATTATAAATATTTTTTATACACTTAAATTTATAATGCTTTCGTTGCGGTTTACGGCGCACTAACTTTAACGGCGCTTTATGAAGATTTAAACGTCACATTAAAAAATATAATGGGATCCTTTCTTGAGTGTGCGGTTTTGTACAGATTCACATTTCCTAATAAGTAATATGAATTTTAAGAAATTGCCATTTTAATAATGTGACGAAACGGCGCACGTGCTGTATGAAAATAATTTGAACAGGTGCCTTTTAAGATTTCTGTTCCCCGAACATTAATTTAATTTAAATAATTTCACAACAATTCTCATCAGTTTTATTATTTTTTTTATTTTTAAGTTTTCTGAGAAATTTTCGCAAGGAATAGGTATGTATTTTTCAGAATTACATTTCATAGTGCCGACAATACCGCGATCCAATTTCAAGCAAATTCATTCTGCGAATAATATTTATTGCTATTTTTTATATAAAAAACGTTATATTTATAATCCATGATAAATATAGTTGCCTCATAGGTACTTTTATGCTAAACTTAAAGAAAAAAAAAACAATCTTCATGTCGAATTTGTATATTTTTGATAGTTTTCAGAATGACGCATAAAAAAGTTGATCACCTATTTTGTGCACAATTTATGTCTAATGTGTCAATGTTCATAAGATATATTTTCGTATAATGACTTAATAAGGATCCATTTTTCAAATCTTATAAGGCTGTTATTAAACAATTAAAAACTAGATACAACTACCTCAGGGTGTATGCGCGAACGAATATACCTGTTAAACTGCACTCTGAATAATTCCAGCATAAAAAGTCCACACAGTACAATCACGAATTTATTTCGCACAAATAACAGTTATTACCATTTTCGTTTCATAACACACAAAAAACCTACACGATGATGGTATTTTGCAAACGAAACTTTCTAAACATCGCCTAGCGAAAAGTATTGTTCTAAGACCGCCCTTGGCTTTTGTTATAATATAAAAACAATAAAAGAATCGTCCCGAGACAAATTCGCACAGACGTAACGGCGTTCGGTGTGACGTTGAAAGGACGTCAAAGAGCGATATTCGAGTTCTGAAAACAATGAGCGATTAAAAACACTCGATCTCCTCTCGATAATGATAGTTTTAGCCGCGGGCTGGAGAATATCGATTCAGTCTGCTCTACTTTGCATGATTTCGTTCCATCTATTTTTTTTATGTTTGCAGATTGCTTATCGCGTCCACATTTTTTTGCGATCGTCTATTTTCGACTAATGCACTCTAATGTTTGGTAAATTAACGCCAATGGCCATATCGATAAACCACTTCGGGATGTTCCGTTTCCAATCGAATAACGGTTCACCCGGCGTATACGTATAGCTTTCGTTTTTCGACTTTCATATCATCAGATCTATCCTTTCGAACGTAACTGTTGTTTGCAACCGTAAAAAATATAGTCGATCCTCGGATCTACACGATCTTTAGCCGCCGGCGATGAAACTACACGACGAATTCGACAAATTTATTCGTTTTCTACTTATCGCATCGATCTACGTGTATATCGAATTCGGACAACACCCTCGGATATCCGGAAATTAATTCAATGAAAAAAGCGTTCAACCAAAACGGACCCTTGGAAAAAAAATACACGTGTAACATGTGGCGCGGTTATCGCAAAAGGTCCATTGTTAACAACATGGCTTTATCTATATTGCTCTCGTTTGGCCGATACAGATTAGCAGAATTACAAGTTTCGCCCTTTGCGAAAGGAAAAAATATATAAAAAATAAAGGAAAAAGATCCCTCGCACAAAACACGGCGTTATAAAGATACATCAACCTGTTTCGCGGATAACTTTTGGGTTCCCATTGTGGAACGGGGGCGGGTCGCACTTGACAAAACGGGCCAAAGAGCCCACATATGGCATTGTGTACGTTTTTCTTTTTTGCCCTCATACACGTGAACGTATATAAAGATTTTTTAGACCCTTAGTTTGGCGGGGTGGGATTATTCCGGCGCGCTAGTTGTCCATTGTGGAGAACGTACGCCACGACAATGAAGCACAATTTTCTCGTATAAAAGCCAACAAAGACCATTATTCTGCGATCGGAAAGAAGTAACCGATGGCTATACGTTGTGGTTTATGTTTATAGGTATCAGATTAATAGACTCCGTCGAGTTCGCGGTATAAATTAAGCGGAAAAGTGCAATATTTCTTAACGAAACTTTCCACGGCGCTAATTCAATATAAACAAATCAATTACGCGCGCTAATGAATGGCCGCTAAAAGGCAACGATTTGAAATCGCGGCCGGCGAAAGGTCGAGCCGATAAATTTTATATTGAACGATAGAATTTTTTTTACACAAACTCACTATATTTATACAGCATGAGCAAAACGAACATCAATCACGCTTGGAAGAAATCGAAACAAAAAATAAATAAAACGAAATAACGGCACCCAAAAAGCCAGACTGTTGTCTCTATATATGTAAATAAAGCCATAAATTCGCCATTGCGAAACGCGCAGCGCTTTAATCCGTCAGATTTGAACGAAAGTCAGATAACTGACAGTTTTTTGTCCGTTTCGAATATCGTCCAAGATCGTCGATTGGGCAACGACTGTTTAATCGAACTGCCACATTTTCAATTAACTCGGTTAATTAATCGAACGGTCGAGTCGATCAGATTTGACCTACGTCACGAATCGTAGTCATAGTTCAGTTATTTATTTTTTTAGTCATTTCATATATCGTGATTGGCGATGACACCTGTATCGAAATTTAATTTCTTATTAGATTGGTTGCTTAGATAATTTTTTGAATGGAATTTTTGACGTTCGCACAAAGCCGGCTCGAATATGATTAAAAGCTACGAATGTGTTAAAACGGCATTAATTACACTTGTGAATAATTAATGTTAATAGCATCGATCATGGTCGTATTATAAATTGGATAAATTGTAAGTCAATTACGAAAATGAATTTTAGTTATCAGATGTGAAAAAAGCCGAGATCATCGGTGCATAATCGAGCTCATATTAATATCTGTCATAACATAATAAATATTCAATTTGCCAAGCCATATAAAAAAATACGCGGAGGTCTTTCCATTTGTTAAATCAAAATGTTTTTACGGGTATGTACAACAATTATAATACATGAAAAATTATAGAAATTACATTACAAATTGCACAAAAGGCGGGTTAGTATGGTACAATTGGATATCGGCCTTTAATTGATGAAGTGCGATTTTTCCACGTGCAATTTTCAAAAATGAGAAACATTAATATAGTTGAAAGCTTTTAACGAGACGAAGAAAGCAACTGTTTACCGTTGTTTGCCGAGTTTATTTAAAAAATTAAGGAACCATCTCAACGAGCTGAAAAAAGAGAAAGAAATGTAAAATGCATTCGCGTTTAAAGAGCTTTTTTATTTTGTTCATTCGTTTGTCTTTTTAACGTTTCACGAGAGGGGATTAATTTAAAGTCACACGGTTAATTGGCATACGAGATAAAAACAGATCTACGAGAGAGCCCTCCGTCCGAGTATTTTTAAGGGTCTGACGCTTTTTTGCCTTCATTTTTACCTCTCAGACTAAATATTTCAACGTTTCGAAACAAAACGAAAACGAAAGGTTCTCCGCACAAAAAATTAAGCACAGGTGAGAAATACGAGAAACGTACGCGTATCAGATTACAGACGAAAAAATTCTCCGTGCGGAGATCAAGTGCAACATGTGATATGAATAAGAAAGATTCATTAATTCATGATCAAATCACGATACAAATAATTTCAAATAAATCAAAAATATAAACTGATTATGAATAATAAATCAATATGTTTTTAAATCGAGTTATCTTAAAGTGAAGAAGTCATATGCAATAAAAGAGATTTATTGCTATGCAGCTTGAAAATGAAAAAGGCAATGCAGCAATGAATTTTTAAGTCACAATCAATAAATTCAATTTTATATTAAAATATGATTAAATATTAATGTTAACACGATATTGATGATTAGATTTCAAAAAATATACTTTATATATGTTAATTTATTATTGAAAAAAAAAATACAAGGGAAAATACAAAAATATCCATTTTCATTGACAATCACATTCATAAGCTATTAATAAACGAATATAAAAATAACATCTCTTAGCGAATACAGTAATAAAACACGTGCGTTTTTCAAAGTGCATTATCCTCAAAGCGAGTAAAGCCACATATCGAAGTGTCACATCGTCTCATATGAACAGAAAAAATAACAATGCATTCGCGAATACATCTCTGATACGTATGCGATAATAACATTACAATAATAAACAATAAAGAGCGAACGTGAATTTTTAAGCGTCTAATTACAGTTTTATGGGCGCCATCAAGACGCCCGTCTGGCACAAATGACCTCAAGTCAGCACAGATATGACGAATGTGTTGTATCAATAATGAACCGTGTTGTATATTGACATTTATATTCGCACTAATGTTTATATTCGCACAAAATCTATCCGAATGAAGATTGAATCGTACGCGACATCAGCCACTTCGAAATTTCGTAAATCAATCAAAGATTTATAGGATGCAAATTGATTTTCAAATAATTGTTATTGCATGAATTAATATAGCTATTTCATTGCAATAAATTTCAACATTTACTTCATAAATTCGGACGATAATCGTGAATCAGGAACACAATCTGCAAGTCAGCCGAACAATTGCATACTGTTGTGCAATTACGGTAAAAGGATTCCGAGGATAAAGCTACTTTACATTACTTACTTTACGGCCCCATCCTAACGCGTGTTATTACTCGGATAATAACCTAGCCGAGTTAAAATGCACTCGCTCGCAATTGCAGTTGTGCGATTGCTTAATTTTTCGCTCATTGTCGGCGAAAATTGCAGTTCTGTTGGAAAGGTGACTTTTTCATCGGCGTTTGCTGTTCTAAATTGTGACGCAACGTAATTATGTGTTAAAGAGAAATAATCGCATAGGAAATTCAATTGAATGCCTCAATTGAATACTTGGAACGAACGATAGATTCTGTATGAAAATCGATTGTTTTTGCGATTCGTTAGAATGAACCGTAAATCTTGGAAACAAGTTAATTTCGAGCGTATTAACGATTTAATATATTATAATACCTTGAAAAATGGTGAACACGTATATAAAATAATAATAATATACGCGAGTGCATGTTAATTTTTTTCACTTTGATATTCTAATAAACGAAAGCAAATATTAATTATTAGTTTGAACGTGTTTATATTTTCTATCGATATTTGTTATAAGTCGAAAGGGGACAAAAAGTAATATAAACATTATCGACAACGTGACCGTTAACTAAACAATCTTAGCAATTTCATCGTGTGAGTCCACTCAAAAATATTTTCATTTCAACGGGTACAGATACGAAGCCAATTAAATTGAACTGATAATGGATAATATAATTAAATTTCATAATTAATCGATATGATATCGTATCAGTATTCAAAATTAAAAAAAAAATAATCATACGAATCCAATTGCGATAGCATACATAGAAAAAAGTTTAAAAATTTGAGTAGTAATGAGACTTCAACGCCATCGTCGAAACCCAAACACGCAAATGCTTCGGATTCGCGCGAACGTGCAAATGCAATTTCGCGCGTGCACCATTATGCATCTTTGTACCGAAACTGCAATACCACAAGACAACAACAACAACAACAACGAAATGTGCACCATCCGACACATCCAACACACGACCATAGCAGAGGGAAAGCAACACGAGAACCGGAAGATCGCGCTAATGATAGCCGAGATCCTCTCTCGCACTGCGTACAATTAGAGCATTCGACTCGGATTCAGACGCAATTAGATAGCTTTCCTAACTGGATAACGATCGTCGTCGGATAATTGTCCTCGGCCATTATACGCGTTTATAAATCCGCGTGAGATAATTCGCTTTGGGTAGGGTTCGTGCGCCGTTTTGATAGATCGTCTCCACTTCGGCGGCGTTCGAAATGTCGTCTTGAATGTTATGGGAAAGCGATTTTCGTAATCGTTATAGTATATGGTGTCTCGGAGCCGGTCGACAATTATCGCCGCACAATATTTCGAATCGTCGAGATTTGACCTATGAAAAGCTTGTCTTCGGGGTCGCTCGATGTTATTGCCGACTCATTAAGTCGGCGTCGTCACGAAGACGGAAGGCTTCTTCGGACAGATAAATTCATACGACCAATTAAAATGCGCATCGTGATTCTCAAACGATCTGTATGCTGAGCAAATAAATAAATTTTCACCTCGGATAGTCGAAACGGACGAGTATTGCGGCTAAAACAAACATCTCTGTCGCGAATTTTGATTTTCGTATATGAATTTCTTTTATAAGTATTTAAACAATTTTGACATACATCTCTATAGGAAATTATGATAATATTGAACGGTCAAACATTCGTAAATTTTGATGACAAAACGTTTTCGTTTCGTACACACGTGTGACATTTTGTAATTTTACGTATCGGTTAATATTTGGTCAAAATATTTAAACGTTCTTGGTTGCGAAAATGTCGGTTTTGAAATCTGTGCTAAAAAGTGCACGCGTATGCGTTTTCGTGCACGAAGTGCGTCGACATGTGAATATTTGCATGAACACAATTCCGAGACGAGAGAAAATAAAAAGGACGAGAGTTGAGTTGAAATTTCATTGTTGTCGCTCAAAGTTTGAGTTCCACGAAAGCTTTTAGCATCACAAAAGGTCGTTCAGATGCGCACGAAATGTCAAGAGCTTTCGATTCTGACCAATAAAATTGATTGTATTTTATCATCGTCTGAATATTTATTAAACAACACATTCCAGATTGTGTCCATTTTAGCGTTTTCTATTTCCACAAAATCGATGCTGAGTGCGTATTTATGTGCTATAAAATTTTATACATATACAAAAGAGACGTCAATCGAATCTACATATTCCAATCTTCAAAAAGCTTTTTTCTGGTTGAAAAGTAAGATTTACATACCATGAAACTAAATACGAGACCAATTTCGAATTTCGACGTTCCTGAAACAGGTCCCGAAAGGTTAACAACTACTTAACGCCTTCAAAATCACGTAGGGCGCCCGGACAAAGGCAACTGTGAAGCCGTTTCCAAAAAAAGCCACGTTTAATTTGATTGTTTTGTCGGAACCTTCAAGTCTAGAAGAGGGACTGGTTTCGGAGCACACATGAAACAACCGATGGACCCCAATGGGATCGGACCTCTATAATAATAAAACAAGGAGAGTTCTAGTCTACCTGGACCATTTAATGACCGAACCGTGTCCGCGCTTACATCCAAGCATTTCTACTCGCTCTACATATATAAGCTATGGGGTTTCTCAAGCGGAGCGAAACCTAAACCTTCCTTTCCCGGTACGAGACACATGATACTTTTATAAAGTTGTAAAAAGTTTCACAAAGTCGCACAGGTGCTCGACTTTTATTGCTGTGCGTGTGGGAAAATGAAATCGCTTCAATGGACACCGTCGAAAGCCATATTATTAATGGATTCGATAGATTTATAACTTTCGGATGTGCGATCCTAAAACGTCGAGTTATCCCAGAAAAATTATCAATCAAATGAATTTTATTATATATTCGGTTATCGTTTGCATTAAAATTCTATCCGACGATGAAAAAATGAGATGATTGATGCATCGAACAGATCGCTTCCAAAGATATGCACTCATCAATATTTAAAAGATGCGTGAAAAAATAAAAGACGAGTCCCTAACGTTTATAGTTGGATTTCTGAAATTTTGTATATAAATGATGTTGCCTGGGATGTTTTTTTCTACGTTTACGAACATCCCCGAAGGCGAAATGCTCCATTTTAGGGATGGCGGTAGAATTGAAGTGCTTTTTCCTTTTGTACTTTTGAAAAATGCGCAACAACTGTTGCTAGAAGTTCTGGGAATATGAGTGCTAGAAAAAAATTAACAGGAACTAATAAAAAGTTTGTACAAGCACAGCTGTGTCATATTCAGGAATGTGCATATTGAAACGTGTCATGGACGTCGTGGAATGTTTATGTTATCAATCGCTATTATTCTGAACGGTATTGTAAGGACTAAGAAACTATAAATAGTTCGATAGAAATGAATAAAAAATAATTGTATCGTTGATCGTATTAAATAACACAAAACGAAACAGTCTTATCAGTGACTCAACGATCGATCAAACGCTTTCTTTTTATCTTGATTATTTCATCATAATCAAAGATGAATTTCTTACAACAAACGATTACGCAAAAAAAATAGATAAGGATTCATGGAAACGAACATGAAATAAAACGCGATAAACGTATAAAAGCGAATTAAAACAAAAAAACCAAAAAATAATTAGCAAATTTCGCAACATTCAACCACTCGAACAAGGAAATGACTAATCAGTGGAAAATCGACGTGTGAATCAACTGATCTTCAAAAAGACATTACCAGCCGCAAAATCATCAACTAAAAATAGAACAAACGAACAACCATCACCGAAAAGCTAAGGTCGAACCGCGAGGCCTTCGTATCAAAACAAAACCCGGCCGGCGCAAATCGAACATTGCGACACTTTCGACCGCTCTTACACAATCGAATCATCGAATCATCGAAAATCTGACCTTGAACACTGATGCTGAGCCGATCAGCCCTCTGCTGGTCCAGCTGTCTGCCCATCATGACCTTATCCATCTTCGGGAGACATGCACCGGCGAACCGAACCACACGTGTTTCCGAATCCGTTTCCACGAAATTAAGCACACAAAACACTTCCGAATCGTTTCGCGAAAAAGCACAAGCAATCACTGAATCCCTAGTCCGCTATGTGTCACAGTCATCGTTGCATATGCATATTGTATGCACTTTATTTGTGAGAAAACGCAACGAGCACAACAGTACAACGCGCAGACTCGCGTGGAGTCAACTGACTCTCTCACTCCACCACAGTTCGTTCATTGAGTGTTCCCCACCACAACATGGCTTTATGCGGTCTATACACGTTCAATACAAAATTTTATTCTTTATAGAATACACGATACTTTCATAATTTCATCATCGTCGAAAAACTCATTAAAAATATCAAATCGATTTCCGATTGTTTTAATCTATGCAATTTATCACGTATCATTTTATTATTCAAATACATTTTTTAATGATTTTCAAATTTCGAACGCGGTTGAATAACGTGTCGTAAATTATCTGAATATATGTGGAAAAAAACCGTTGCAAAAAATGGCGTTTAAATGTTTCGTTTGTGACCGGTAGCAGTGGTCGGTTCGCGTTGTTGAGCAATTTCGGCGGGATGCGTATTTCACGAAAAAAACTTGTATTAAATTTACATAGGTAATTAGGCTTTTTTGTATTATTTTTTCTGCGTTTTTTGAATCGATGAGAAGATGAACCGAGTCGGATCGTTGAATTCGTACATGCTGTATTCGCAAATTTAATAAAATATATGTATGTTTTTAATAGAAATTCGATATTTATATTTGAAAGTTTCATGTTTGAAAACTTTTTGAATTACTCCATTGTGTACGTTAATAAATTCCATTTATTTTTATAGTACGCTGCGGTAACATTTTTATATGCGAACATTTTTTTTGAGCGTGTATGGGCCACTAAATATTATCAGAAAGATAACGACACACGTGATGACTTTTTTACCTGCTCGTTTCAAAATTCGTTATAACCGACATATTTTAATGGGAATATTTGATAATCAATTAATATAATGTCATTCTATATAGTTTCGGCAATAAACCTGTGTTTAATATCAAAATAATAACGAAAAAAATTAAGATCAATCAACAGATAAAGTAAAACGCCGACTAATATTGATTCAAACGATTTATATAAAAATGGACAAAAACTAGTTAGCGTTGACCCGATTGCCACGAATCAGCCGGCAACGGGTTTTTATATGTTTTACCGAAAATTTGACGTCATCCGTCCAAAATATACAATCCACACAAATCCACGGATAACTCGAATGTGCGTGACATCCCTGTCTTTCAGTACAAAGAACCCGGGATTCCTCCACGTCTCTAGAGGGCCGAAAATCCCATCAGGCAGCTAATTAAACATGTGGAGCCTATGTGAGCATATGCCATCGGTTGTCTTACCTCAGCAGAACACGCTTGACTAACAGAAAAAGTGAAAAAGGTAGCTACCAAGTACTGGACCGAATTGAATTTCGGGTTGGCTCAATTTGTATTCGGATCCGGTCTCTTGTCAACATACTATCGGGTGTGTGTGTTAAAAGGAAATTTACAATCGATAAAATGAGGTGTTTTTGCCCCGCGAAAGCGTCGGAAGATCTTAGATAAACTGACGGTTTATTTTTTCTGCATTAAGATTCAGAAAGGTATAATGGCTTTTATACGTAGTATGGTTTCTATTGAAAGGTAGAATTTATTGTAAAATTATTCACAAACTTAGTAGATGTTTAAGCGATTTGAATCTACATTCACAGCAATAACATTTGCAGTATTTCCGCGAGACGAAATTATAGAAGTAATAAACGATTCAATTCATCAGTTCGCATTCAACACAGTAATAAATATGAGAATAGGTTAAAGTAAACATGGCGTGTAATATATTTTATAACTGTCGTTTCATATTAAAAATTGCATTACGAAATAGGTATCATTTCCTCTATTAACAACCACATCCCATTCACACCTGCATTTAATCATATCTATGAATCGATTTCCCATTATAACCATTTCATTTCACGATCTCTCAGCAGATCCGGTAAAAGATAAATTTCAATCAATCGACACAAAACGTTGTATGCACTACAAATAAATGATCGAACTTATGTGCAATGGTCAAATTGGCATAGTTGCAACGTATTTAAATATAAATCAAAAGTATAAATTTAATAGCAAAAATTAAGTATAACGTTTTTTTATATTTGAATCATCATAATTTGCAGTTTATAATGATAAGGAATTAACGATAATATCAAAAGTTTGTAAATTTTTCCATATCGCATGTGATACGGTGAAGGTAATTCTTGAGAAGTTTGATATTAAAACTATTTCTTGTTTATATATTCAAACTTCGATGAATTATATACGAATAAGTCACAACAAATAACTAAACTTCTATGGACGCTGAAAATCGATGTACATGTTTGATAAAATTAAACCGTTGATCCCATTTTTGTTTTTACATTGTAGTGCACACAAAGTTCTAAAGTGCAGATAATAAATAGAGAACAAATATTGTGGATTTTAAATGTAAAACCCTTGTATGCAATCTACGTAGTCTGCACGCTTCACTAGCTAAAGAAACAGGTTAACTTGCGAGTCTTCATTTGATCATGCAGTTCGCACACTCGATCCACATATTTTTTGTTTTGGTCGTAAAATATAAACGTTTTTGTAGAGTTTTACAGTATTTTATCATAGAAAAGCACGACGATCGAACCCGGCGTTTATTTTGATGTGAAAAAGGGTATTTTCAAAATTGGAAAAGCGTACCATTCACGAGTGCTAGGCAAATACGATAAGCGAATATTTGTAAAAACATGGCCGAATCATGATTTATTCATGCACTAAAACAACATATAAGGTATAAGAAGCTATGATTTCTAATTAAATATTAACGTTAGTTCCTAATAGAGACGTTTGAAATAACACAAGCGTGACGCCGAAATTGAGTAACGCCTTTTCTCAGTTTGAAATAAAACGAAATGTAAATAATTCTACTTAGTTTTTTTAATAAAAAAAAACTATTAATGCAATAGAGAATCAACCGTAAATTCAATAATTTAACTGCATAAGTCGAAATTCATTAAACCGTGCGTACAATTTCTAGCATGAGAAAATTCGACGCTCGCTCACATCTGGATTCATTCACACAAATATGCGTCACATCGAAATAAAATAAGAATCTTCGCACGTATAGTAAAATATGTTTCATAAACATTAACGTCAGATTATATTTATTTAATAACACCAGTTGAACCAAACCTATACAACGCGAACCACTCGCCTTGAAATGATGTCATTAAATAGGCGTTCGATATTAATTTATTATCGGTGCGAAAATGCAAATGCCCCGATTTTAAACGCAGATATGATACAAAAAGCGTATCACATACACAAATTTATTTTATGAATTTCAATGAAAAAGGACACCTGTCGTTGACGGTCTCTTGTATTCGCGGACGTATGACTCAACGCGCCGAGACCTCAGCATGGGAAGGCTCGATTGGCAATTTCATCAATTGTTACCTTTCACTTTTCATTTACGTCGATATATATGAACGAAACGTATAAAAAATAACTCGTTTTTTTCGCTGAAATAAATAAATAAAAAAAACTACACGTATCGTTGTCAATTTACGGACGTCGATAGCATCTGAGTGGCGAACGTTTATCGCTTATTAATTACACGCTTTGACGCGATCGTTCTATAATAGTATGCAATGGGAGCTTTTATTCGACTGTTGAAAATTCTTATTTATGTTGTTTTTCGTACGCGGTGCGTAGAAAAATGTATGTAAATGTTCATTTTTATACGAAAATAAGATAAATTGCGGCGGATGCTTATCAAGATTGGTGTAACGCACGCGTAACAAACGTGGGAATAAAAATGTAGCACATAATTGGACTTTCAAAAAATTTCATATAAAAATTATATTATCTCTTTATTTATGTGCATATTGTAATTAACAAATTTGAGCAGACATTGTGTTTCAAAAAAATATATTTAGATCATAAAATATTTGAATAGTAGTAAAATGAAATCAACTTTTATAATTCGATTTCTATAATGAAGTCGACTCATTGATCTTCCACTAAACAGAACCAATGAATTTCATCGATACATAAAAAATTAAAATGAACGAAAATTATACATTCAAAATATTGAAAATTCGAAATACGACCAATAAACCGTGATTTATTACAAATGAAACGTCGCTACGTATGAAAATTCATACGAAACAATGGCGTTCTGCATATGTAGGATATTCAGTACCCTCAAGCATATGCGCGACTAATCCACCGTTTAGTACGTTTGATATACGATTATATCACAAGTTGTAATTGTAAGGTGTGCGTTACTCACAAACGGCCATAAATAAAAATCGGATTCGATACATATGCACGTATAATAAAATAAAATATAATATTCCGGTATCGGTTTCTAAGGATAATTCAACAACCATTGACGATTATTAACCCTGAGGCTGCAATACCGGCTTCGGTCAGTACGTTTACGTTTTCGTCGACATATTTTATTTTTTAACGTTTTTTTCACGTCGTTTAATTTCTGCAATGCCATACCGTCAAACAGTCGAGGCAACCGGTCGTTCGATTAATTAATTCGTCCGATTTTAATTAACAATGGGGAGGAGTGCGGGTTTCGTGCATCAGCGCGTCCATGTCTCTACGTTACAACGATGCCATTGTGAAATAATAAAACTTTACATGAAAAATGGCATTTATTCAACAAAAATAGTTTATGTATATTATTTAAATTTATATTATGATTCAATATTACAAAAAAATCAAAGTATACATGATGAAATTAAAGATTTAATTAGATATGCACAGAAGTCATTCCATTTTAATAAACCTATAATTATTCGAACCACCATAACGGTCCACACATAAAACCATCTCTATCGAAATCGGATTGCCTCAGCAGATCAGGACTACGTACAAACTCGTTTTCGAAACGGCCGTTAGAATCCTCCTCGCGCACGTATCCACATAAACAACGCAAAACAACAATACGATAACAACATTACGCGATATAAAATAACACCACTTTCAGCATACATCATCCTCGAGGGCGGTTCGAGTCGTGACCCCCGCGTTTCTTTCCCAGGTGCGACCCTTCATCGCAGACAATGGCATCCACAATTGTGGATACGGAATGGTGTGGCCAGCTCGTGTCCAGCACCTGTGCCTTCGACGAAGGTATTCGAGGTTGACGTTTCCTGCGATATCGCATTTCCGCCGGTGAAGAGTTTGTGTACCCTGCGATGAATTGGGTTTTGTTTTGTGGTGGAATGACATATGTTAGATTGTTTATGTCGGGAAGATATGGTGTTGTTTTGTGTATGTGTGGAAATTGTTGGTATTTCTGTTGGGTGGGATTGTGTTGATAAGTAACCTATTTTAGTTTTATTCAATTATGTGAATCGTAAACGAAGATAACCAGATTTGTTTGTGTTGAATTATTTTGTTGAAATTTATGATAAACTTTTTTTTTATTGAAATCAGTTCCAAGTATTTTGAATTTAGATACAATTAGTTTTTTTCAATTAAAAGAATATGATAGAAAACCAATAATGAATATTTCAGAAAATAAATTTTTTCTCAAAACGAATTATACGAATCGATATTGTTATCATAAGTTTTATTGCTATTTTTGAAACACTCATTGATTTATTCGTCTGGCGCCGTCTGTTGATAAGAAAAAAATCGTCATCAAACTCACCTATCAAGAACGCAGCGTTATCGATTATTAAAAAAAAAACAGCACTTCCGATAATTAAAATCAATTCAATTATTATGATTTCCGCGAAAACGATAACCCGAAAACCATCATTATTGTACGACTAGAATTATCGATAATCCGATTTGACACACTGAAACCGAACATCGATTGCAAACTCGCGTTGACATTTAACATTGCGAGCTTAACCTTTTTGTTCGAGCACACACTGCCGACGGATTTTTGTGGATAGCTAAAGTCAGGCAATTAAGCCGTTTATACGATTTGCATAATACATCGCGTTAGGATGATATCACGCGATCGAAATGCGAATCGAGACCTGGTTCGTGTAGTCGGAGTTACGAGTTAATTGGACCAATAACTTTGTATAATTTAATTAGGATTAATCCGAATGAATAGGTGAAACAAGCGCGTTATTATCTTTTAACTGGAATTTATCGGCGGCAATGTAATCGTAGCGCACAAAAGAGAATTCGACTGAATTACACAGTTTAATCTGATAGGTGTGTTATGAAACATATTCGAAATTATCGAACTATGTTTAATCCAACGATAGTTATTTGTGATAAATTTTCTGATAATTGTGATAGTATACAGGTATCATATTATGTGTTTTTTCAGAATATTATTGATATCAATAAAATTTCCGAATATCGTAGTTATCGTTTGGTCTAATAAAAGCACGGAATTTTAATCTATCCAATATCCGAGCAGGAAAATCTACACCGAATTGCGCCCAATAAACTCAAACATCTCGATTTACAAACGACCCGATTCCACTGTAATACGACCTAAACAGATAAAAGGACCGGTAAACGTGTGGCAGTAAAACAAAAGTGCGATTCATAAAATTCTGCTGGGAATCATCGCTCCGTTAAGGGGCATCGCGTAAATCGTTAGTTTCCTTTTTAGCGGCTCGTTAGGACCCGGAGAAAGAGCTTTCTCGCTATACTAACATCACGATTCATATAACATTTTTTAGATAGTTAATAAAATTATTTTACACTCGCGTATCTAGCGAGAGCATACGGTAAATGCGAACGATTTAAAAGGGAGTGTAAAATTTTATAATCTATCATATATAAACTGATAATTGTGTGCTGAAGTTTCTGTTATTAACAATTATTAATCGATTTTTTCAATGGTTTATTTTACCAAAACACTAAAATTAAACAAAATCTAGGTACGCATGTTGAACTGTATATAAATAAAATTCAATCTTTCAAATTTAAAATCAAATTCATCCGTTACAAAGTATTATTGAAAGATTGAGATCGTTGTCATTGGATCAGTAAAATATAATCTATTCTTCAATTTGAATGTGATGATTTCATTGTCAGTCATTGATTTTTATAATTTTTTATATACATAATAATTATTTTTTTTAACAAACCAATTTGAAAATAAATATAATATTATGTACCTAACGTTTTTTCCCAATTTTCTCGTTCATACGCCTTGAATGACGAATGTATGATTGTTTTCGAAAAATATTGATTTTTTTTGGAAATTTTTTTTTAAATATGGGAGGGCGCTAAAAATCAATCTGCCTAGAGCGCTATATACCTTTGAGCCGACAATGCTATTCACCTAAAATTTTTAGCTTCTATCGCTTAACACTCGAGGTTTAAATTATAAATATAGATTATTATTTATTACATTTATACCTTAGAGTTTTTTTTACTCAAATACGTAATTATTCGTAAAATTGCACCAAACACAACTGATCACGAGAGCAAAGATCTCGCGTTATTCAGCGCGTCCCCATATGACGATACAAAATCCCTCGAAAAATCATCACTCCTCCCAACAACCTCAAAGTCAAACCCTCCACATGAATCCGTAGACAGGTGTACAGAGTCCAGCTACCGCTGTTACTGCCACCGGTGGTGATTCACTCCTCGTCCTCGTGTTACCAGTTCTCAAGAGTGACCAACGGAGAGCCAGTCTGGAGCGGGTACCATCTCTCACCATGGCCATGTATGGCCGAGTCGTCGCTCGCTGGCCCCAGACGACAATGATACGCTTGCCGATCGTGGTGATGGGATCTCGGCAATTATTATCGGACCGCGAGACGTCAACCTCTTTCTCTAAGAGGACTGTTAGTGTTCGTAATGGCGTGCGTGCGATTGTCGCGGTGTGGTCTGATGCGTGCGCGGATCTGACGATGGATCTCTTGGAAGATATGATGATGGATGTGTTGGGCGGTTCGGTGTGATGTCGTTGAGGGACGGAAGGAGATTTTCGATTTGATTGTCGGTAAATTATTTATTTGAAAAATACACCAGGATCCTTTTTTATATGGTTCCGAAATAACACGGTTCAATGAAGGGAAATTGATTATTTTTTACACTGTTTTTTTTTTTCACTTTAATATGGTATAAAAAATGTGTTGTTATGTTACAATAGTAAGATTTGATGTAGGCTAGTATACAATTATATTTATTAAATAAAAAAAATTTGATCCTTTTTGATGATTTCACATGGCGAAATTTTTTTAAATTACACATTTTTTACAAAGTATATTTGGATGGAAATTACATTCAAATATACTGATGAAAACTATCTCCAATTTTTACTCTGGAACGTACACTCCGTTTAAAAAGAGGATCGAATCTAAATTCATATATTTTCTATAACGCTCTTGTTCTATGTAGATAAAAATAATAATTTTTTTATTTGTGCTAGTATTAGAAAAAATAGTGCTGATAAAGTAATACACATTTCATTGAATATTTTATAGTTTGTAAATAATAGTATATTTCGCAAACGTACTTATCTATTTTTTTAGTTTATCACTATTTTCGATATGTTTTTGTATACGAAAATGGTTCAGTTTAGTAAACATTTTTTTATTATACTATCGATGTTTTGTGCCCTTTTGAAATATAGCGTACTCACCATTATTCAATTCGAAGGTTGGTGTCAATCGAAATCGACGATAAACGTTTTAGATTATTGTCAAAATACGCTCAATTAACGATCATTATCTAATAAATTAAATTGACCCCATTATTATCTATTGAGAAGGTCAATGTGTCGTACAATCGGTTACTTAAATTTCACAGTTTCATTCAGAATATCTACGATCTGTCTGTGTAAAAAAAATATGTCGTTTCCATAGCATACTAATTTAACACGCTTTACGCAAAGCATTATAATTATGTCAGTTAAGTGGGTACACCGCGGGTTATTTTATTGGTTAAATATGTGGAGCGATTGTTTGTTGTTTTATTTTTTTTTTATTCGATT
The DNA here is from genome assembly GCA_028571205.2 of Hydropsyche betteni. Classification (NCBI taxonomy): domain Eukaryota; kingdom Metazoa; phylum Arthropoda; class Insecta; order Trichoptera; family Hydropsychidae; genus Hydropsyche; species Hydropsyche betteni. Next base: position 1,697,070 of record JAOXNN020000053.1, on the reverse strand, counting down.
TTCCTTTCTCTTCATATTGATTACCCTTGGCCTATTGCGGTCATTAGTCAATGTGTCGTTGCCATTGCACAAGTTCAACAAAAATTTTAAGATATTTCTGGAAAGTAATTTATTGGCGAAACATTATCAGAACGATTAAGCGGAGAAATTCACGATCCGATTTCGTTTCATGTACAAGAGACAATCCAACAATTCTTCGACTGCCGAAGCACAATCCGATGATGGTATTATTTAAGTCTATATACAAAACACAACTACATTGAATTGAACAAAAATGAGGCGGATTTTCTCTTTGCGCGTTCCCGTTTCTTATCCGCCATCTAAGACTTGCCCGGTCACAAACGCAAACAGATTAATATCAATAAAACGCGTTTTATCGAAAGGCAAACCGCCCTTTTTCGATGCGAATAAATGGATTTATCAATTCGGAGAATTCGAAGCTATTTTAGTGTATCGAGAGTGGTTTTGGATGCATTTTTTGCGCGCTTGAAACACCTCATTAGGATTGGTCTGAAATGTGGCCGGATATGAGTCAGAGACGATTCCCCTTTTGGAGTCTGGGAATGTTTTTCGCGGTCCATTCTTGCACCTATATATAAATATTATAATATCGAATCGGAAAGGTTCGTAAGTGGACATTGGTCGCATAAGAATTCGGTTACGTTGTATATATCTTGATTAATGAGAATCACAATCGCGATTAGTACGTGTCAATGGCGATTAGTGTTTGTGACGGCATCGGATCGTTAGTGTTAGTGGGAAAATTAGATTCTTATACGGGAATAAATCTTCATCGATTTCTACATGGTTTGAATGTAAATCGGTGATAAAATAAATCAAGTATCGAATAACATTTTTTAAATTAGTATGAGAAAAGTGCTAATGTGATTTATCACCGAACCGAATAAAAATCGTTGAAATCGCCCATAGATTTATTTGCTTTCGCGATCGCATATTTTACTTAGATTTATCTACTTTTGTGTAAAATATTCGATGCTATAAAACAACACTAAATCACACATTTTTACATTTGCACGTATTTTCGAAATATGTGTTTTATGTAAGAAGGCCAACACACGATGTGGGACAATAAAAAATTATGAATGAATTATACATATCGTAATAATGGACGTTTGCGTAAAACAATTCCGATAAGTTGTTTATAATTATAATAAGCGAAGCGTGATTTAGAGGCGTCATCTTATCTCTCATGTAGGCGACCGAATGTATCGACATTTAGACGCCTTTATAGTCGATAATTTTCAGTAAGGCATATAATATACGTTTATCTAAGTTATTATTTGAGTGCAAATACTTTTTAAGTGTTTAATTTTCATAGAATCACAGTTGTGCCAATTTTCTTGAGAATTGAGGAAAATGAAACAGTTAGACGGCGCTTGTACATTCAATTTTCTAAGATATCTTGTGTAAATATGTAACGATATTTTATCTACAAAAAAGAGAAAAATGCTTAACAAGCGCATACATAAATTTGCTTCGCGATAAAAATGCATCGATACTTCATTCAGTGGTCGTAATTCGCCCGTAGCTCTTCCTTTTTCACAATTAAATTAAAATATTCGTTATTTTTACACGCGCATTCAATGCAAAAATATGCGAATTTGATTTACGGTCCGAGTGTGGTACGGACCTACAAAAAAAAAATCGAACATACATGTCGGAGTGATATACGTGCAATAAAAACTCGCATCTCTCCTACCCCGGACACTGAATGAGCAACGATTCTCGACATGTGCTACGATCATAATAAATTATCGGCGATATTTTTTCTTTGCGTTTTCATCTTGTTGTATTTTTCATTTCGGCCCTGAAACCGCGAAAGCCTTCCCGCCGATCCGCCGTCGGTATCGAAAATTTTCGGGGCCTGCATTGTATGGGGACGTAAAAAGTTTACGATCGGGTTTTTCGGATGTTTTCGCATGTACTCCCATTGTTTGGATGTTATTCTGCAACAAATTATGCACGTGTCAGCGTTGGGAGAGTGCATAATGAAACTGGCGTGGTGATGTGTGTATGAAGAGGGAATATTGTGATTTGTTGTTGTAATATGGTAGCGTAATAAAGTGTGGTTTTTTAATAGAAAGGTTATGGAGAATGCTAATGTTCGATAAATTTGTATTCATATTCCGCTCGTAAACATTCGTACGATAATTGGGTTTTATATTTATATGAGAAAATTTATGTAATGATGCAATTTATAAATCTTAATGTGAAATCGATGTTAGTTGTGTCGAATTCTCGTTCTGAAAATGGATGTAAAATTTTTGCATACATTAGCGAATCTTCACGTCAATTATAACAAAATTTCATTCAATTTATGTATGCAGAATAAAAAATAAATAAATAAACCAATCCCGAAACATTTGACTAAAGCTTCACACAAATCCATATAATCGAAATGTGAACGAAAGTAGAATAATTGATAGATCGATGAAATGCTATCTTATCTACGTATAAACAACCGTAGATGATTTTATGGCCTTCGATGTATAATATGAACTCGATTGCATCACAAGTTTTATCGAATATTTATTTACATTATAGCTAAACGCTCTAGAGTTAACCAACAAGAATGACACTAATCGAAGAGCATTCTTTACATAATGCGAGTTAATATTACATGCGACCCACTTAAAAGTTAATCAAACTATTCACTCAGTTTCTAATCTATTGAAACACATATCAAACGCTAATTTCTATAAAATAATCAAACGTATTATGACAGCAGATAATTCAATCTCAGAAAACAACACGACCAAAAAACGGCGCGCCGAAACAATGACGTCACCTTCAATTAACCATTTTTTTCGCTCATTCGGAATGTTATGCAATTAATTTGTGTAACTGTCATTACAAAACATTCAACGTTTTTTCCATAATATAATTATGGCCGGCATTCGTACTCTCGTGTGTGCGCACAAACAGAAACAAAAAAAGTATATCTGCCCACTCTATTTCGCTTCCGTTGAGAGCTTCAGTTTTTTGTGCATTTATTATATTCAATTTTTATTTGGAGAGTGGTAAACATTCGGCGGTTATGATTTCAATGTGTGTGCCTTGACATTTTGAGGCAGTGTTGACAATCGGAATAGGTGCTCTTTGAACGGTAGCAGGCGTAATTGAAGTGTCTGCTAGTACTCGTTTGCGACACTTTCCAAATCTAATGTGTGTAATTTAAGCATTTTGACAGCTTTATGTGGGAAGTATAAGGTATTTTCGGATATTTACGTGCGCAATTAGTGCAAAAATCGTCCTTTCGGGAGTGCTCGAACTTTTGAACTGACGTTCTAGCATTGCTAATTAAGCTTTTCAGTTCATAATTTAATTTTAGAAAATCTTAAAATAAATATTTGAAATTTTAATAAATGTATTTTTTTAAATCGGGAACTCATAAATTGAGCTTATTATAAAAGAGGGTATATCTTAAATCAATACTCAAGTTGAGGATTTGTTACTACAAAGTAAGACTCGAGAGAGACCTGATTGAATGGCACCGATAATATTTCCGTGAGATTTATAAACTAGATATTATAACGTATATTATGAACGATAAGAATAAATCTTTCGTTCTGAAATATTGATATAATATATTCAAATCAAACATTTAAATAAAATTCATAAAGTGAAAACAGTTTTCGAAGGTTACTCTTGTAAAATATGCGATCATCACAATTAATTTATATCAATCATTGAAATCTTTATTTATTCTTAAGGATGTCGATTAATTTCAAGTTCAGAGGTCATTCAATTTGTTGATAGATTTTTTATTATTTGATTACGTATTTATTAAGTTGTTTGAGAATATTTGTCCGGTAGACTATTTCGTAGTACAACTAAGCACACAACGGTCACGAGTTTGTCGATATTCGCGTACATGCGATTTACCGCCAATTACCAGTTCCCGAGAAGTCCTTTTAATGTTGAAAATATGAAGGCTGCACTAATACTTTCGATACCACGCACAAGTGACGGGAAGCATTTCAACCCATCTCTTCCCACGGGGTCCAAACGAGCATGTATCATGTGAGAGAACTCAAAACTGGTTAGGAGAATAAAAATCGTACCTTGGCTCCACACGCTGGCTGCCTCTTCCTTGTAGAAGTATTCGGTTTCTTCTTCGTCGGACCATAACACGCCTTCAATACTGCTTGTAAGCATGTGCTGCTCGTTATCCAAGCATTCTAACATCAGAGCGGCGTCACAGGATCTCCTCTTGAAGCATGTCCTTGTTGGTGTTGCCTGACCAGCCACCGGTTGGGAGGACATGCTTCTTTTAGAGGCTAGCTCTTCTGATGTGTCCATCTTTGATGGACTTGGATATTCCTGTGAATGTATGAAAAATGTTGGTTGAAAAAGTTTAATTTGAAAACATGTCAAAAAAATTGAAACAAAGCATATTCATTAACAATTAATTTAAAATTTAACGGAAATTTTAGCATTGACACAAACCATACAATAGAAGTTTATTATTACAAAAATAGTTTTAATTCCTGTCAATAGATGGTATTTAATTTTATTTGATTTAATTAACAAAATGTATTGTATATTGTATCAAATTTCGTATAATCAAAAAATAGTTAAGATAAATTGAAAAGAGTAGTGATGCAAAAATATGTGTGTATTATGTATGAGAGTTCTAGTAAAAGAAAAATGGCTCGAGTTTGTATTGGGAAAAATGATTTATGTCAAATTGGTTGTTACAAAAGGTTCATATCACATGTCGAAAATGATATAGAGATCGATCGGTGAAATTCCATTGAAATAAGTACCCTATTCGTTTGAGAAAACTGACGTAAGAATCGCTTTGACATTAAGCACGAGGGGCACGCTACCTTCGTTCGGTTACTCCGACAAATATAATACTATCGGAGGAAAAAAACCCTCCCGTTAATATAAAAGTCGTTCTTAAATCTATCGTCGCACAAAGAAGGGGAATTTTTTTTTCCACCGAGAAAAAAACTACCATCTTCATCTCAACTTCAAAAGACAGGGAGGAAAAAAGCCGACATCACTGTTTTACCATTTAAACGCACATATATTCCGGCACCGCGCAAAATACGTGAAAAAAAAGTAAAAACACCCAGAAACAACAAAGCAGGGATACATCAGTCGATACGGACCATTTGCGTGTAAAATTTTCTACGTACGGCTCGAAATAAATAAATTTACGTAAATCTCGCCGAATTCACTCGCGCAGAAATCGACCGGAACAAATGCTTTTTGGAAAGTGATTCGATTTGGGCTTGGGTGAAAAAAAGTGAAATTAAAAAAAGCGATACCGAATCCCGGTCTAAACCACCCCCCCGGATCCCAAACCATCCGACGAAAATCGAGCGAATCAAATCAATTTTGCCACCTCGGCTCCCACACTGCCGATTTCGCGAAGGAAATTTCGCATTGACAGTATAAAAGCACATTTTTTCCACGGAGCTGAAAAGAAGAGGAAAAAAAACGGAGTTTCAGAGTCGAGAAATTTTAAATGGGTACGGCCGTCCGCTTTGGACCTTTAATTTGGCCAATTTGTAGCGGCTCAAGAAAATGTTTCTCTTTTTTATTATTTTCGTATATATTCTTTTATGTGTTTTTTGATATTATTTTTCCGAAGTGTACCGATTCGCTTTGTGATACTGTGCGCTTTGACGCGAATGTTTATTTTTAATTTTTAATTTTTTCCCTAACGATCGAATAATTTGCATATTTACCTTTTCAAATATGAATCGGGAATGCAGCACGATCAAAAGAAACTTATCCCCGCCAGTATTTCATTGGGAAATTCGCATCTTATACACTTTTAATAGAAAGGGGTTAAACGATATTCAAATGAGAGCCGAGTTTTCCGGTCGCCTTGAATAATTTTTCCGTGCGGTGAGAAAAGCGCACCTGCTCAAGTTATTATCCTCGCGGGGATTGATGGAAAGCCGAAAATAATAGTGAAACGGGAAAGAATAATACAACACCTGTTCTAGGGGCTTTTCCTTTTCGTGGAAGACGACCGCGATGATGATGATGACCGTGGAAAAGGGAACGGCCGCAATATAAGCGTCTGCGAGGAGCGTCGCGAGGATTTTGCAATTTTCGCGGAAAACGGCCAGATTTATGCGCGAAAATTTATTCAGAGCCGAAAACTCAATTTTACGGCGAAAGACCGTGCGGTGCGGAATATTTAAAATATTAAAATAAAAAAATTATATCGCGTGATTTATTGAAATAATAGAATATTTCATTGAACGTCGGAAAATTTATTATAACTTATATTTAAAATTGAGGAAATGTTCGAATATCGTTTTTTTGTTGTTATTGAACGAACTCAGTTGGTTCTAATGAAATGTTATGAAAAATTCAGAATGTGTATTATCATTTTAAATTTCTTGAATTTACATGTCTTCGAAACGTTTTAATAATATATTTATATGAAATAAGATTGTTTTTTTTTTTTAATTTATAGTTAAAGTCTATGGGATTTTAAATATTTAGTATATCTCCGAGAAAACTTTCAAAATTATCGACAATTATAAAATTTTCAGCGATATCGCTAAGTCGAAAATATATACTAGCACAAAAGTTATTATATAGTATGGTCGGGAGATGGATACGTGCCATAGTTCTGGGTTCATTTGGCAAGGGATGATTTTAATTTTCAGCTCTTTGAGAATTACCTTTCCTTTATCACTACGCAATGTCACGTGCGATAAGGATGCTAGAAAGGCTTTGTTCTGCAATGGACATTATATAGACTGTATAAGATGATAATATTCTAAATATCATCTCAAGATTGTATCAACTTCGATGAACATCTTCGATTTATTTCTAAAAATACAACAATGTTCACTTGTCCGAAACTTCACCGGTTCGGAACACCACACCTACGTAATCTAAATTTAAACAACTGCCGATACCAAATCAACTCTATGCAAAGCTTACAATCAGATTCAGACATTCACGTCTTCAATACATCGACGTGTCCATACATGAGACGTCTCAAAAGGAACACACTTCATTGGACGACGAAGACGACCGCAGCATGTACAATAGTTCGGCCCTTTCAAGGGTCACCCATGACTTGGCTAATAACTCCATCCGCCACATAATTGCGTAATTTCAGCCTACCGGGCCGTAATGTAGTACTAATGGTGCGTAGTTAGCCATTGTACGTTCGCATTCAAATTCGCCAGAACCGAAGGACCTTCCCATATCCAAGGGATAAGCATAATAGGTCCCCGGGGAGCTACCGCCGGCCTCGGCCGTATTATTACTGGGACGATATTAAAAGCTAATTGTCCCGTAGATTTCGGATTACTTCGATTTTTACAGATTTGTCGACGCCACAAAGGCTTTAGAAATCCTAAATGAAACGGGGAGTGATTCTTTTCTAATCGGGTTTGGCCGTTTTTGGGCACAATGGGGTGGTTTGTCGGTGGTTATTTTTATATTTTTCTGTTTTGGAATGTTTTGGGTTTATGACAAATAGATTCGGATGCGAACACGAGAAAGATGTTGTCGGTGACGGAAGACAATCATTAAATGTATCGCCATAGACATTGACGAACCGGGAGGGGTCCATGGTACGCAAATAGAACGACTTTCGGTTTCTTAACATTGTTTTTTCATTCTAGAGCCGACGTTCGCTCGACTCAATTGCAATTTCAAACACGCTTGTTATTTATCGATTGTTTTTTTTTTCAAGAGAGTTGACCCAAAATTTAGACTGGGTAAAAAACATCGGAGCTGGATTGTCGGTTAGTTAATTTTTTCTTTGCATTGTAACTTACAAAACAAATGAAAATGAATGTGTATGTTAGTTAGTGATAACGTAAATAAAAAGAGCATTTCGAATAGTTCTTAAGATATTTAGAGTCGTATAATTTAAATGCTTCGCCAAAATACTTAAAATTCCAGAGTGTCTAAGAAACGCTTCTAATTGAAATCGAAATTGTTGAATTGATCAAAGATACATATGCGAACACTTTGATTATATTCAAAATATTTTTTAAAATAAATTTACTAATGGCGTCAGACATATTGAAACGAAAATATAAGTTAATACATTCGACATTTATTAAAGCGATTCAAAAAAAATATGAATAAGACAAGTTCATGATTAGATTCATAAACTAGGAACACTATCACTATTTATACAAAGGCCCTTTTAGTGTTTCAATTGCTTTATATCTGCAGAGCAAGTGCATGAATTAACTTGCTGAACGGAAACACTCGCAAGCTCAGACGTCTGGCCACAACCAAGAATGCCCAAACAGATCAGAAATAGATACGCGATGGCCCCAAAAAAATTTGCTTTCTCACAATATTTATTTTGTTACCGTCCGAGAGAACGTCCGAGTTCTCCGTTTGTCCTTCTATCGAAAAAAAGTAATGATGAAACAAACGAACGAGTGCCTTTTATCTTCTGGTTTGAGACTCCAAAGACAAGCCGGTTTCTGAGACTATTCGCTGCTGGATAATGTCTTTAAATATCCAAGCTAATGTCGGATGCATTCGAATGTGTAAGTCTGCTAGTATTTCTAAACAAACATATATTCGATACGTTTGGTGAAAATGAAACATGTTTACTTTTCTCTAATGTATGATACGTGTATAAAAACAAAACAACTACTTGAAAATTGCTTTTGATTTGTATAACAGGTGTGTGTTATCTATATTTTGTGTAATATCTATGATATATTTTGAAACAAACGTAATGGAATATTTTGTAAATGCATTTGTAAACAGAAAATTTAATAGGTGAGTTTTGCGCCGGATTATATGCAATTCTCTCGACTTATCCGCAAAGCGTACAATTTCACAATCTGCACATTTTTTTTGTTACAGATTAATTCAATAAATTATGTTATAAGAATGAAATATTAACGCAAACAATTTAAAATTAGTTGAAAATTATAAATTCCAGACGAAACTAACAACCAGATAGTTAAATTCAAAGAAAATATTTTCACACAAGTTTCCACACGCTCAGACTATTTTCCTTTCGAATTCGACCCGAACGAAACGCGTGTTGCAAACGATTCAAACATTTTCAAAGGAAGTCATCGAACAACAACAACAACAATAACACACCAGCGACGAAAGAGCGCTTCCTTTGTTCCGGGAAACTGACGACGACACTTCTTCCCCTCGCCAGCTCCGGTTCTAGACGATTTGCGGCGATGATGCTCCTGATGGCCGATGACGATGACGATGGTCACTTAAAAAATAATTAAAGCGTCAGCTTCCTCCCGTTCATTCGTGTGTATGTGTTGCGTGGAATTCCACTTCATTGCGTCCTTCCGGCGGACAAACGACCCGACTTCCTTCCAACTCACAGATTCGATGGGTTTCCGCTTTTGCGCGTTTGTTAAGTGAGGTTGTGTTGAATTTTTTTTTATTTCATGAAAGTAATGATGTCGTTGGATTTTCAATACAATTTCAGAATTTAATAAATAAATGGTAATTTTGCAAATATTGAAAATGAATTTCATTATTCTCGCATACTCTTGAAAATTTGATATCGTAGTTTTTAAAAATTCGGATTCAGCGCTGTGCAAATACTATTTGAATTAAATTTATGTTTTGTTCGCTTTACGAATCGTTTTAAATTTGAAATAAATTTTTATTAAGGAAAATTATTTCGGTATTGCTTTAAATTTCGTTTCAATATTTTATATTTTCTCATCATGATAATTCTAGAAATTAAATTTTATTTTCGTATATAAATTCAGTAATTAAATTTTACAGTCTGCCGGTTCCTCTTGTAAATATGCAATTATATTACTTTTTCCTTTTAAACAGAAACTGTTCGCTATAAATTTTCATCATTTCTTCTCTCTGCGAAGAAATGAACGAGCAAAAACGCAACACGCATTTCCTTACAAGACAAACCCATTAAATGAAAAACCCTCTCACTAAATACATAAACCAATAATAAAAAAATAAAACAATACTCTTTCTTAAAAGAAGAAATTAAGCAGAAAACGCTGACAAATAACGAAATTACATTACAGTCCATTCCACTATCGGAGATTTGAAGCTTACGACGCCATTAATAGTTTCTGCTAATGACACCGATTTTTTCACTTGATGCGTCAATTTTTCATCGTCACTTCAAGAAAAACTATAAAAAATACACAAACAAAAACCAAGATTTATTAATACATTGTCCATACGACGCACGATACTAAAATAAACGATAGAACTCCGGGTGTTCATACATAACGATCACCAAAAGAAAAACTCAATCGACAATTAACTCATCCAATCGCGCATCCTTTGAAACGGAGAACACTCGGAAGATAAATAGACGAACAGGCGGATGCATTCAGATCGATGCAGTTGCACTGGGAAGATGTGCATTCTGAAATCGGTGTATTAATGTGTGTTAATGACGTCGCAGACGCCGTTCTTGCCGGATCTTGCGGTCGTCGCATTTCCTAAGCTATTTGTGGCGTCTGCTTCGGGGCGCCGTCTCAGCCAGGGGTTGACCATCTTTTAATAGGTTTCGGTGCGTGTTTTCGGTCGGTTTTGTTTATTTGTTGTAGATTGAAGGGGTTTTTTATGACGTGCGTTGAGTTTCGGGCGAGATTTATCACGGGAATAGTCATTAAGTTGTTAAGTCGTTGATAGTTATTAAGTGGTTGTGTTTGTATATTTTTTTTTCGATTTGATATTGGAAGTTTTGATGCTGAACTTTATGATTTGTGATGAAAATATTGTGGAGTTTAGATGATATATTTTTATTTAAATAATATTATGTAAATAGTGCGCGTTTGGATTATTGTATCGATTAACATTTGTGAATGATAGGAAATGATACGTTCGAGATATATCAATTATTGTCATTAAATTTTTATAAATATATATATCTACAAAAATTGATTCAATATTAAAAAATATTTTATTTAATATTATAATAAGCGATTTATCAAAAAAAAAAAATATATTTCAAACAAAAAACATAAAAATCAAACTAAAACTCGATACAATAAATCCAAATTTTTTATATAAGACCAAAAATACCAAATATTTAATTAAACAATACCAAAACGTACAACAAAACGCACAATACAAATACAAATGATCCTCCAGATTTAGAACAACTGAAGATGTTCGCGTGGGGTACAACGATCAACGAACGCGTCGACTAAGCACGAAAAGCAGCTGCCGTACATTTTCGTTTTGTTTCGTTCCAAAGATGGACGCGCTGATTCATCAACCCCAACAACGGGAACGACGGTCTTCCAGCGACGCATCCTGCTGATTATCATCATATTTCATAAGCGGACGTATCCCCCAAACCCTTCCCGCGGAATTATTAACGGTATATTCGTAGGGGAGCCGGATTCTTCGCCGTGCAAACAAAATAAGGACACGCAAAGGCGAAGATTAAACCCGTGTGGATTTAGGCCAATTTCTAACTGTCTAAACTAGTCCAAATAATGGAAGCGGTCCAGTTAATTATTCAAAGCTAATCCTAACCCCCAGTTGTTGGGGCGGTTCGCAACAACACGCATAGTGTGCTTCAGAAAAGGTCATTCGCGTTAATATTATTGGTGAGATGAAAATCGATTTATATTTCAAAATTATAAAATTTTTATTGATTAATTATTAGTTAATTAAATCAATTCAAATAATTTAAACTAATTATTTTAATTGAATTGAAATTTGAAATAAATTTTTGGGACTTGTTGTCGTTGAAGTGCGTTTAAAGGGCTTCACTTTAAGCTCTGCATTAATTCGATTTACGGCAGTATTAAACGAGGATTAGAGTTGCTATTTTAATTAGTGAAAGTTTTTGATCAATATTTCGCATTTTCGATTGTAAAAGTTCTTACGTGCACATCCCGAGTATTCGCTTCGTGGAAAGCGCTTTGTCACAGAATCCCTTCTTGAACCCTTTCTTTCCAAAGGGACATTTAAGCCGTGGAGATCTTTTGATCTTCGAACGTAGACAGACGTTACTAAAAAGGGATAGATATTCGATGCAAACTGTTCGGAAATAAGAAAATATTGCAGCCGAAAAACGAAGGAAATGGAGTCTGAATTCGTAAGCGATTTATTCCGTATATGAAAACGTAGAAACACTTTCGTATACATACCGATTTAGTAAGAATGTAGAAAGCGTACCAAATTACTAGATACGCACTGAGCTTTCTTCGATATGTCTCAGATTGAAACGTTTCGTAAGAATATTTCAATAAAATGATAGAATGCAGACAAGGTGACTTTGTGTTCGACGATTGTAAAAAGATTTTGAATATTTTTCGAGAAAATGATATTTCGAATTGACGAATCGTACATTTTTTATTTTCTGTTATTTTACATAATGCTACAATTTTAACATGATTCAGTTTAAAAATTTGATTCGTTTTAGAAGTAGAAATATGCTAATATCAAAGATAATATTTTAACCTTTTGAAATACTTCATAGGAATTGTATTATAGAACGATTCAACATTAATATTCGAATCTGAGAAGTGACGTGTGTCGAACTTTAATTAAAAGAGACCAAAGCGTCTCAGCGAGCGGAGAAAAATTAATTGTTCGCAGAAATCTTATATCGGACGAGATGACGGCGAACTTTCGTCTTGAAAATAAACGATTTTTTTCAACACTTAGCTCTCAGTTTCCCGGCAAGAGAGGAAACTTTTCCAATGTGTCTCGGCCGTCGGTTTCGAAAAGTCTCGCTTTTCCTTGCACCGGAGGAAAAACTCGCTTATATCCACACCCTAACAATACGTGGGTATTTATATAGAGGGTGAATTTTTTCAGCGGGCAAAATCCCGACGACAGCTGGAGTGATCGAATGAAATTACACAGAGAATGACGCGAATAACTTCTTCGGCGATATTTCGCTCGATTTTCGAAATGTCCCGAACGTTGCGAAAGGCGACTTCGAACGGCTGAAAAGCGGAAAAGTTTGGTCGATAGTGTACGTTTTGAAGTCCAATTATGCGTTTCGACAACGATTCTGTTTTTATTCAGAAAATATTTTATAATATATGTATGTGTATTAGTTGAATTTTATTTGATTGTATTAAACTTTGTTTTTTTATATGAATGTTTTTGATTAAAATTTATTTGAATAATTGTTGCAGTCTAATTGATTTCATTAAAATTTGGAACTTATGAAAGTGATGTTGATTTATTTATTCGTGATAAGTTATTTAATAAATTCATCAAAGCAACTAAATTTGAATCAATCAAAGTTTACTTTATGAATATTAATGAAAATTTACATTAAATAAATAGAAATTTTATAAATAATTATTATAAAACACATTTTTTTAAGATTATTATGTAGCTTGGATGAGTTTGTACTTTGAAAGATTTCCCAGTTTTAAGTAACGCGAATTTGTTTCGCGAGTTCTCCTCCCGGGGGTGAACTTTTCTCTTCTCGAAAAAACACGAAAGAAGAAAATAACGCACGTATATTTTAGAAATCGTTGATTGCCCCTCACCGTCCTAATTTTAATATTTGAGTCGTGTTTTCCTCGTGTTATTTAAATATAGTAGGGAAAGTCTCCCGTTCGGGGACGGACCGATTTCCTCGTCGGCGTCTAACTTTGCGCGAAACTTTCGAAATTGCTTTTTTTATTTGCATATTGTATACCTATGCGACGCGACTTTATAATTTTCATTTATGTAACGGACACCGAACGGCGACAATTCTCAATTTTCGCTTTTCTCGCCGTTTTCAAGTACGGAAAATTATGTTTGAAATGGCAAAGAGTAGTCGGTATGAAATTCATATTCTTGTCAGAATTTAATATAAATTTTTAATTTAGTCGTGTTTAATGACTAAAGTTTTTAGCGGTGACCTTTTACTATTGTTAATAAATATTAATGGGTATTGTAATAATATTTTTTGGAAAAAAATTCATGAAAACTAAGTCATTTATTCTTTTATGAATTTACAGTTTGTAAGAATACTAAAGCTTGTAATTTAACTGTGATTTAAAAGAAATTTTAGTATTAACACAAAAAATACAAGACTTCATTTTAAATGGTCGAATTTTAATGAATCGAACGCTTTGCTAATTCGATAATGTTATACGGTTAACCGAACAATCACTAATTACTAGACGCCGCCATAAGCTCGTTATAACTTTTTGAAGTTTTAACTGCTGCGAAATTCGACTAAATGATGAAAATATTTAAAATATTACTCCAGGCCAAAATTTTAATTTAACTTATAAAAAGTCAATAGGTTTTATTTTTCACTAACATAAATTGTAGCAACTTCAACTGAATCGTTTCGATTTCGTTTTATATTGAATTATTATTATATCCAGACCAAAAGTAATAAACTATTAACAGTTAATAAAAGGTTTGTTGTGTTTAATTACGCAGACTTGAAAGGTTGTTCATATAATATGAATTTCATTTTAATATTTATGATACTCATTTACCATTTGCAGCAATTAAAAAATAAAGTGAAATAATATATTATTTCTTAAACGGTTATCGTTCAAATAGCTTTGCGTTAACTGCGTTACCAAGCGTCAAAATAAATAAATTTGAGAATTATATACATGTAAAAAGTTGAAGAATATTGTAAGTTCATCACTGTTGCAAAATCACATAGTATTTTTTTTTTAGCTTACGTTTTTAAATATAATGGAATTGAGCAGTTGAAAAAAATCAGCAGCAGCAGAAAAAATCAAAATATAAAAATTATACACAATTCGTTAAATGGGAATCTAATCAGGAAACGCACACGTGCAAATTATGATTTTATTCCATGAACAAAGAGTTTTTAATGTATGCAATGTTGATTCGTGAATTCGAACGACAAAGCCGGTGACGCAATCGATGGGGTCCAATTAACGAGTTTAAACAAAGCAGAAAACGCCAATTGAGCGAATTGAGACAATTTTTCAGTCGCGGACGAAACAAAAAAAAGTCAAAAATACACATTGCGACCGAAATTGTATGAAAAAGTACGCAAATTGAGCCGAGGTCAGCGAAATGTGCAATTTTAAACGCGGTCGCGAGCAATTAGTATCGTTAAGGGTCAATCTATTTCCCTTTGGACATTTTGTTATTTTTATTTTCAATTATATTTGATTTCGACATAAAAAGTGTACAATCTAATTTCGTATATTGAAAATTCAGATTCTAATTTGTGTACACGATTTATAATAATAATTTGATGAAGGGTTTCTTTGAATTTTAATAAATTACTTTTTACTTTGACACACTTCCGTAATTAATTAAAAAGGTAAGACATAATGAGGGTTATATCAATAAATTATGAAAGCCTTTATATTCCAGATGTATTATGCTCAAGGTACATTTAAAAATTCAAATTATTGACGTTCTACTTTAGATATGAATTTTCTTACGAAGTTTTCCATTGTTATTTCATATCGTTCCCGATGCGTGAAATTTAAATAATATATACGCGTTCCCTATCGATTCGTTCGCGAAAAAAGAAATATAATAGATAAGAACACGCCAGTTTTTCCATTTTCATATGAAAAAAAGAAAAACTCGCGGAATTTTCTTCCTTTGAATTCGCGGATCATTTGCATACATCAGAATGTGAAATAAATCCGACGTATTTGCAAACGGAGTGATTGGGTATTTCTTGAATCAATACGACCGCGTTCGATCAAACATTTAAAATTCACTCTGAGATTATATTTATATATGAAAAATGTGAATTTATTCAATATAAAATCAGCAGTTATTATAAAATACAAATTTACATAAATTTTTTATGCGTTATTTAATATTATCGAAATAAGAGTAACTTAATATTTTTTTAAATCAAATTATCAAGTTATATTCATTGTTTATTTTCTTTGTTTATATTCATTGGTTAGCAATGGATTTTTTGTAATTGTTTCATATCAAAATATTAATTTTTGTTGCGTCTTTTTTTCAGCAAATGACAATACAGATGACATCTACGTTATAAAGTAACAAATTTTTATTGGTATTTTGCATGTTGGCAACTGTCAATAACAAAACTAGCTCATATGTCAAATCACTCAAATTTAGTTCATTAAATGGTTTAGCTTATCGATTTCAGTGGTTCAATGCATTCTTTCGTTGATTTATTTTTCTGTGATGATAGTGTATACAAAATCTAGTACTGGACGCATTCTCTAAAACATTAAGCTCATCTATAATTTTTTTAGATAATGTATAATATATATTCACAAGGATGAATATATACATTATATTATTATATAATAACGAATTTAACATTATTAAAATTATATTTAGGAAAAAATCACATTTAAAAACAGATGAGAAATTCTAAAAAAAAAAAACGCAAACAACTCGAGAACGCCGAAATGGGAAAACGGGGTTCGTTTTTTTCACCAGACCTATTCAAACAATGGTCGCTAGCAGTGAAAGGGTTTCGCAGCGGGACGCGATTCGCCTTATCCAGATTATGTTCGGAAGTTACAAGCGATAATCTGCATTTAAGACCGATAAGGGGCCCGTCCAGGGTTTTCCGGGAAATCCCCGGAAAAATCCCGGAGACTTTCCATGCGGGGAATTGAAAACCGATGGTGGAAATCCCATTTTTTCCCCCGGCCGTTTCGTGCGTTTTTCCCGCGAAGATTTATCCGCGCCGTGAGATTGTTCGCCGATAAAACGGTCGACTGTTAAATCGCGGATGATTTGGCAATTTGAGGATTGTGATAGCGAAAATCGTCGCATTTAATTGATTCAATATGTTTTTGAATAGTTTATGTATACGATTGTTTAATGTTATAAAAGAAAAAAAAATTAAACTACCGATATGATGAAAAATTTTAAATTTTATATACTTCGAAATCATATATACATTTTTATTTATAAAATGACTTGAAAAAACTTATATAAAAACTTTTCGTTAACTGAAGTGTATTGCTTTCAAAACATTCTTAATAAAGAAAAATTGAACCAACAAATATGCGATTATTTAATTAACCGCACGTCCGAAGCGAGCAAGTTAAATTTCCGATATAGCGATGTTTTAAATAGGAAAAAAAACTTGTTAAGGGAATATGTTCTCAAAGTTGGTCTTTATAAGTTTGTTATTAGAGTTTTCGGAAAACTTCCCGGGCGAGAAAATTGAACGTGACCACCTAAGTACGACGGAGTCCTTTTTTTTGATATCGTTAAGAGAAGTCTTATGAAGAGTTTAAAAACTTTAACGTTAAGTTACGTGATATATATTACGTTTTTTACGGGACACGTTTCAGAAAATTAAATGCGCAATATTGCTGTAAAAATATGAGTTAACAGAACGAAACGGCCCGAGAGCGTTTTATTTTGGGAACTAGGGAGTCATCGTGTGCGTCTTCTGTGCGAATGCGAAAACTGATTTTAAACAGATCCCGTTTTTTTTATATTAATGATTATAAAATTTTATAAAAGAAATTATTAAAAAAATGAGGTATTTATAATCGTATTTACTAATAAAATAATATAAAAAAAAAACAAAAGATTCGTAAACAAAGTTTGAGATCAAAACTAATATTCAAAATTATTTGATTATACGATGAAAATTTCCGCTCTATTTTTATTTTTGAACGTTCTGAAGTCAACACTGAACATGAAAGTTACATACATAGGACAAGGCCAACGGCCGTGTTGCTGAAAATTTCACTTCTGGTCGATATTTTTGGAAGAGATTCAAAATGCTCATGACTTTGCGAATCGAAGATTCTCAAACGTCATTTCTCCATTTTAAATACAAACGAAAGTAAACAAAGGTGAGCGTAATTTATGATACTGAATGATTTTTAAATTTACACATGTTTTGGATTGTGATATTTAAAAAAATTGATTTGTTTACTATTTTTTTTCGTAGATGAGTTTAAAAATACGTATATTTCGGTCGAAAACTTAATTTTCGGTATAATTCAAAATGTTTTGAACGAAAACAAATTCTGATTTCATTAAAAAGTTGTAAACTGAATGTGAAACTAAATGTACATTCAAATAAAGTGGATGTAGACTAGACTAATTACCCGAAATTTTTTGTAGCAGAATAATTTAATCTATTTTTTTTTTTAATTTTTTAACAAGCGGGTTATTCATTCTTCAATTTCATTAAATAGATAAATAAATAATACGTTTATAACATAAATCTATAGAGCCCATTTCAATTATCCAAACTAGATTTCCTTAGCGACTTCCCTATTCTAAATCCAAACGCGTTACATAATACAACACGAAACGAATCAAAAGCCGCTCAAGAGACGACTTTCAATCTCTGAAAAGATTTTCAGCTCTTTTACCGCATTTGAAAAATCGACAAATTCAAAAAGAAACCGAATAAAAGACCATTCAAAGAACACTCCACCGAACCTAAGACACCACACAACCAAAACTCCGCGGAGCTTTGATCCTCGTACGAGGTGGGTTAACACACAAAATAAACTAACCTAACCTAACCGTGAAACTTAACACGTTCATATCCCCCAGGTTGGGTATTAAATACCTCGGTTCGAACCACGTGCGCACCATGGGGTGGTGCACGTAAATTTGGCTACGTTTCCTTGCATAATCATAATAATGTATGGGGAGAGCATTTTCGAAAGGTCATTGGACTGTACTCTGTTGAGAAGTTGGAATTTTTGGGGTTTAAGCGTTCAAATATTTTAATTTTATACTTATACATTAATATGCTGGATAGATTCATTGTTTCAAGGTACATAAACGTGAAATTTATTCCGATGTTTATGGGATAAGTATCGTTTTAGCCTATGGAGTAAGCATACTTGGTATTTCCTGTTCGGATATTGCGCCGCTTCGAAACGGCATAACTGACATTATTCTGATGTATATTAATATAATATATTTTATTTATGTCGCTGGAGCGATTTAGGGTCAGCAAGATGTCGGTAAACCTCGACCTCGATCGAGTGGTTTAATCCTGACAGCAAAACCCCGGTTTATCCTTGTTCGTACACGGCGTATTATCTGACCAGTTCAACAATAGAAAGTGAATCTAGCGATTATGTATAATACCCAATATACGAGCTCGTTAATTTATCCGATGATAAATTAATAAAATTTAATTCAAACAAATATTATCACGTTGTATGAAATATGATAAAATTTCAGATACGTTCAGATTTTATGACTCGATATTTTTATATATGGGAAGGAAAAATCTGTTTTATATTATATAGGTTTATGTGGCATCGAAGTGCGTGAGTGGATCAAAAATTTGCTTAGTCGGCACCCCGTACTACGGTTTTAGGAAAGGTCGAACCTCGCATATCGAATACAAATGAGCAAAGTAGTGATGCTTAATTCATCGAAAGGTTTGCTTACTGTGAATTTTCCAGATTGTCTGCGAAACGGCACGCACTAGACATAATTAACTCGGTACACGATTAACTTTGCCGAGTTTGTGTATGGCTTATGATTCGGTTAAATTTCGCCATTGTCTGATACCCTTAAATTCTAAACATGCGAAATTTAATATTCCCATATTGAAAAAGTTAAGCTCGTCTCGTTAGCTTTATGTATAATATAATAGTAGTTAATGTGGTAAAAGTTTGTTTCGTATAACAGAATTTCGGTTTGGAATATTTTTTATACATGAAAGGCAAGTCATGATCTTTTTGGTTTTATTTTTTTACTATCAATTCCGAAACGTTCACTAGTTTTAAATCAGATTGAACAAATATAATATGTGTATGTTGCGGATAGAATATTTTCGCAAGATGGATCGAATGCGATGAAACGGCAAAACACTTTTCATTTCGCACGTCGAATACGTCGAACGAAAATTTACATATTTCAATTTGTACATGCGAGATAAATAGCATATAATATTTGCGAAAAAGTCGAAGAAAATTGAAAATTCATGCGAAAGCGCGGATACGTATGAAAATACGTATCCAATATTTCAACTCTGAGAAAATATTTAAAGAAAAGCTCGTACGAATTATTCTTTTGTCCGTACGTTTCTTTGGTAATTTACGAATATTTTCATTATATTACGACACGCGTACGGCATATGCGAAATACGTAAGCATACAATAAGAGTACAAAAAATAGGAAAAATTCGTCATTTTTGCGCTGTTGTTAATAATACGAAAGAAACGTGCATGCTCTGAATTTTAAGCAAGTTATTATATTATACGCTGAAAAGAAAATGATAAAAAAACCAAGAATAAATCACATACCTTACGAAACGCACATTCAAAATCTCGATATGCTCGAACTCATTTAAAAACGCGAATATTTAACAAATTAAAATTAAATAAATATTAAAAGCGATGCGAGGAACTTTAGTTGAAGCTTTTACAAAGCCACGGCTTTGAGCGAGCCGTTAGGTAATTTGTTAGATTAAAGCAGGTGAGTCGCGCTGTTTTTAATATTTTTTACAGCTATACCCGGCGTCGTTTTCTTGTTTTTTCTACTCTTTACAGTGGAGGGGTTAGTCGGGATTAGTAGGGTATTTTTTCAGTTATTTTTTTCAACGGATCACTGAATGAAACGCGGTTGTACCGACGCCGGCACGCGTCTAGTCGCGACTGGTCGAAAACGAGAGTGCTCATCGGCGAACTAAACATAGCAACGAACGTGTTGGTTTCATAAAAATCCCCACACATGCAAGAGTACTGTATATTTCTGTACTTGACGACAAAAACCCTCCCCGAGTTGCATCCGATTGCATAGTTGTCTGTCCGAGCGCATAACGAGCCGACTGCGTCATCCCATGCGAATGAAGCGCGAATTTCAATCTGATATATTAAATCGTGTTTATTTTGAAATGTTGAATTTTAGGATGGAACCGAAAAAATATGTTGTTTGAACGGACGGGGGGCAGATTCAATTAAACGGGACGTGCGTCGCGTATGGGATATTTTAATTAATCACATCAATGGATATGGGCTGTTTGCGTTATCGCGATAGGCATTGAAATGATCAATGATCCTTTTCGATTCACGTGCGAAATGTGCTCGATGAAATTTCTATTGTAATTAAGCGCGAATAATAGTTTCATTGTTTTGCGTATATTGGAACGGTCACCGTATCGAATGACGGATTATTTTAGGGTATTTGAAATCTGGATATTTCAGCGATTGCGATGATTTTCATTTGCTTGTGTTTCATTAAATGAGTCATTCTTGTTTTGCAATAATTGGATCAAAAGCACTTGAAAAAAAACTTATGGGATCGCAGCCAAAACGAGTATGTTTTTTTGACAGCTTGTTACTTTCTCTAAATACAAATATAATAGATAAAAATGTTTTGAAAAATAAGAGAATTTTTCTGTGATCTAAAATGAATTGAATAAGAAGTTTTCATTAAGATTTCTCTTTAGAAATCTTTTATGAATTCTACAGAAAACTATGGTACGATGTTCATAAGATTGTGCCAGAAAAATATTCACTATGCGAATCCTTCCATGCAAATACAAATCGTCAAAGCTCTCTGTGTTGATTTTAAGCCATGCTCCTTTATTTGCTGTATGCTTTTGATCCATTTCAAGTTAAAGGGACGCCTGCGTCGAGACATGCTTCATTAACTTGACTAATGCGTCGCGACGCCCGCCACATGATTTCACACACGTCCTAAGGTTTTACGTACTTTCCTATTGTCGGTTCCTGTGTCTGTATACTTGTACCTTAAGAAAGTGGACTAAGCCTCTCGAAATGATAAGCGAACTTATTATTCTTTCGCATACATTAAAACAGTCGACTACAGTGAAGAAAAATACGAGAGAAATGATTTATTCGTAGGAAGATTTGCAACGAAAGTAATTACACCAAGTTTTCATTTTATTATAAAATTCTAAGAATCTGAGATGAAATTTTCTTAACACTATTTCTCCGCAAAGCACGCATAGTATGTCAAAGGTTAATAAATTGCGCAAACGAGAAAATTTCATCCTCGTATATAAATTATTTTTATGAAGCCCAAACTTCGACTTAATTCTTCAAACAATTTAATAAACTACACACTTATTCCATTTTTAAAATATACAAAATTCAATATATATTTAAACGCAATTATATACGAGGAGAGAGGACATTTTCCATGCCGTCTTCCGTTTTCGGTGTTCGCGGGGGGGCCGAGTCCCTATTGAGCTTCCACATACCCCAGCGGTCCGAAAATAGAACTTGGTACGTACAAAACGCGTGCACACACACACACATCGTATAAATAAGAAGCTAAAAAGGCGCGAGCCGCTCGTATATCCATTATCGTCGCTCTGCCTGATGATGGACCAGAAGCGAGGACTGGTCTTGACGTATTAACGATCTCGTATTTTTTCTTATGGTGTAAACACGATTTTTTTCCTGAAGAAAGTCTCTTTTTGACGGAGTGAAGATGTTATTTATTATGAAATGGAGTTTTAAGAATATGATTGAAACGATCCGAAATGATGTAATGCAGTGTTGTGAGATATAAAAGATTTTGTGTATTACTATGTTGATTTATAATATACAAAGTCAAAATTTATGTACACGTATAAAGGTATATAGTATGCAATTTTAAAATATCTTATAAACGAATATAACTTGTGGCAAACGTGACGTTTCGCATAAAACTACAAAGTCAACCGTACAAATATGAACCCTATCCGGCGGTTATTTTTCAAATAAAGCCAACGGAAACGTCCTAAAAACTAAACGCTTCAATTCATAATGTGGCAAAGCCGCAAAGTCGAAACATAAAACAACAAACTCGCACATGTATTCCGAGCGAAAAATCAACGAAACATTCCCGTATACGGCAATCGTATAAGAACAAAGCATCGAATTTATGTTCGGGATTTTTCTGCGGTGTCCGATACGATATAAGACGCTTACAGTTATTTCTGAAAGGTTTTCCCTCAGAGGCGATTTTTCCCGGAGTCAAAGTTTGCGAAAGCTTCCCGGAAGAAGCAGTTCTCCGTTCGGGATTAGTCCACTTCCTTAACACACACACGTAGACTTAACGCTGAGGTAACAAGATGTCGATTTAATTTCACACCTGTTTATTTTTGTTTTTATACTGGATTTTTTTCCATGGGAAATTCGGCGGCGAAAATCGCGTGGGAATTCCACCGTGGAA
This sequence comes from Hydropsyche betteni, assembly GCA_028571205.2. Classification (NCBI taxonomy): domain Eukaryota; kingdom Metazoa; phylum Arthropoda; class Insecta; order Trichoptera; family Hydropsychidae; genus Hydropsyche; species Hydropsyche betteni. The sequence continues at coordinate 1,674,030 of JAOXNN020000053.1, read as the reverse complement.
ACTTAGTTTTCTCCCCTTCGTCACTTCACATTCCGGCGTCCCTTGTTCTCGCTTCGGGGAGGCTTTGAATTCAATTTTCTTGCGTTTCTTGTTGTTGAAAAAATGATAACGCGCTTAAATCGCATCCCTCGGGAGACGGCCTTGTTCCCGGCGTTATCGCCGACAAAACTTAAAATGGCCCATATAAGCGCAAGCTTAATTTTTTTTTTTGAAAATTTTCTTTATATTTGAGATTTTGATATTTCACGTTTGTATCTAATTGCGCGTATTAATATTTGATATCGTTCAATAAATCCTACGTAATTTCACTAATTGGACGTCAAAAGAGGGAATTTTCGCAATTCGCCCTTGCCATATGCAAATTCAGTCGCATTGGGGACAAAGTGCATTCGGATATTGCATTCGTGCGGTGCAAAATGTCGGATGTCGGCGACCCTATGGGACGTCATGACGAAGCCACAGCTGCAACGCCTGATTACACATGATGATTGTCGGTTTCCAGCTATCGAATTTGGGCTTTTTTATTCGGGGAAAAACAAAGCGAATCAGGATAAAATCGGAAAAAAACTCGGTTCCACATCGAGGCGAAAACGATTTTCGAATCGATCTGTGTATAATAAGTTAATCTATTTTTTTTATGAATTATAAATGAGAGTGCTTAATTTAAATTTCATAGGCTCATTTATTATTGTTTTTTGTTGTTATTGAGATACATTGTGAATGTGCACATTTAAATATTCAATAAAATTTGTATAGAGTGAACGAGAAGCTTCATAATTCTATTTAAAATTGTAAATACATATTATACATGAACGATAAAATTTGTTAACGTGATACTTTTAATATTTATAAAATCAATAGGTTGAATATTTATAAATTAAAAAATTAAAGAATATTTTATCAAAATCTATTGAAATATAAGGCAAGGTACATATGTTTTCACTTTTTTACGATGGTCGAATATTTTTCGCCTTTCTCCGAGCTGATGAATAACATCTGTATTCAAACTATTCTATTATATGAAGGATACTTTGTTTTCAGTATCTGTTTGGTTTTGGTCTAGCCAGTGAACAATAAATATCCCATAGAAATGCCTAATATTATAATAAAGCGTATTTCTGACATTTTCACTGTACAAATTTTCTAAATAAATCAGGGAAAATTCCACGTTTTCCCCACATACGACTACAAGGACACGGAGAGCACTATTATGCGAGAATCCTTCACTATCCTCATCATAAAAAAATCAAAAATTCAGAAGGACTCCTCGCGCACAGTCACGGAGTCGCGGATTAACGGCGCGCACGCAAAGTGCCCATTAGGGCCGTCCGAAATGACCAATTTGGGCACCTTTTAATGATTCACACGCCCACTATCGCGCCCTAGCACTATCCCCGACACACATGCACACGAGCAGAAACACACGTCGTGAATTTATCATGCCGTTCGTCCTTTTGAACCCGGGGAATTTGCGCCGGGAGCTTCAAAGCCGGGAAATTTACGGCCAGCACGCGGCCGGCTTTCCTCGACGACAATAACGGCGCAGATACCGCCTTCGGAGGCTGTTGGAATTGTTTTGAAGGCTCGTGAGCACACGAGGTGTGTCGTAAACGGGGATGCCGATTCCGGCTGGGTCTCCGCTTTGGTCTAAGTTAAGGTGACCATACGTCCCATTTTGGACGGGTCGTTTCCGTTTTTTTTTGTACTTTGCGCTTGTTTCGTCGTTTTAGTGTCTTTATTTTTTTTATTTTTTTCCTTTTGACGAACAGAAGAAAAACAAAATTATTTGTGTTTTTTTCGTCTATCTTAATCTTTATAAATAAAACGAGAAATCAAAAAAGGTATAGAATAATTATTTAAATATATTTGATTTGATGAAATAAGAAGATCGGCTCGCGGAAGGACATATTTCGTTAAAATTTTCGGCATTCCGTATGCCCCCTGGAAAGCAGTACTTCGCGATTGCTTGGTTAAAATTAAATGTAGAGTTTTCAGTAAATGTAAATGTGGCGCCCGCAGTTTCGCCTAGTGTTGCTGGTACCCAACTAAGTCGATTCAGGAAGCTGGTATAGAGTGGGGTGCATGTAACAGGCGGGATGGTGGGCTTCCCCTTCGAAATATATTTGATTTAGAAAAAGATACATGGAAGAAATATAAGAAAAATGAAAAATTTATGAACAATAAAATCGAAAAATATGGATATCATAATAATTATTAAATTTTATTTACGACACCAACAAAAGATCGCGGCCGATTGAACACTGCTATTGCACCATAAATTATGATGAAATAACATATTTAGACGATCGCGATATTTTTTTCTATAAATCGTTCGTATCGTTAATCAAATTATACACTCTTTTACTATTTGAAGATTAGTACAAATTGTTTATATTTTTTTACACGAGGAAAGTATTTAGTGCATCAGGAGATTTTAGAAAAAAAAAAATTCAATGCATCAGAAAAAATACAAAAAGTACTCAGTGCATCAGAAAGACCAGAGTTTGCTTCATTGACGCTAAATTTTCTACAGTTGATTGTGAAATGCAGATGCCCGATTGATAATATTTCAATTAGTTTGTGGTTTATCGATATTCTTCGATTTTATTGATTAAGAATTTATCCATTTTATTGTATTTTCTACATCAAACGAATACGTTTAAATAATTATTCTAAGCCTTTTTTGATTATTCAATTCGATTTTTTTATCGACATTCACACTCTTGCTATAGTAAAATTTTTGAACGCGCAACACAGTACATTTTACAGTGTACATTTTTTTCAGAGTCCCGTTTTGAGTCCTCGAAAATATGGTTATCCTAGACACCTAGACTCTAGATGTCCCTTGCGTAACGTTCGCATTGTTTTTATTCATGGCGGACCGTTCTCGATGCTGCGGGTCTTCGGTGGAAAAAATGTACTGGATCGTCGTTTATTCGTATGGTCGTTGTGAATTGTGGCCGTAAGCGGGCTATGGTCCGTTTGGTGCCGAGTTTTGTATTGGGGTGATTGTTAGTTGGGCGCACGTATAGAGAGTGTTTTGACAAGTGTTAGAAAAAAATATAGTTATAACATATTTTGTGATATTTCCATTTAATACGAGACGAAGAATTCTTATTTTTTTCGGAAATCAAAATCTCTATAAAAAAAGTATTTGTTCTTGCGAATCAAAGAAACACGTATTCGAATTTATATTTCATCGTGTCATTCGCAATCTTCATGTTTTTGAAATACTTCCGATTTTTTCCTATTCATGATATTCTCACTATTTCATATTCAAAACATACTATGTGCATACCAAGAATACAGAATTTCAGGAGTTTTTTCGAATTAAACATACTCCATAGTCGTATGGGGATTAAGCACGTTTACTCCGAAATTAACCGTATATGACAGAGTTTTTCTCATCAAAGTTTATTTTCGTAGCTTTTGACGAGTTAAACCTTGAGATGTCTTGAGTGCATGAAATCATAACGGCTCTTATTTGGTCGTTTTTATTAAATATCGGATAATCGAAAGATTTCTTGTAGAGTACATTGATTGTGAACGGTACAAAGGTGACTGGAGAAACTTATTGATGGATTTTTCGTCCTTTCGAGTCGAATTATAAATTAATTCGAATGGCTTTTCGATCGAAAATAAATCGTCGCAGTTTAAATTAAACATGTATACTTGCGAATATATTCGATAGTGAATAAATATAAATTTTCCAATATAATAATTGGAAATAATATGGTTTCTAATACAAAAATGACTTGCGAAAGTGATTTAATGTATTCATTCTAACAATATAATAATAGAATATAATAGAAATAACTGATGGTTTTCAGAATGAAACGAATAAAATATAAATGAATTAAAGAAATTCGGTGGTTTAACATCAAAAGTTTTTATGAAAAGGAAATTAAGTGGGCGGTTTTCATTCTAAAATTTTCCCTATTGAATTTCAAAAGGATTCGCGTCTCAATTGTAAAAATAACTATTTCAAAAAGATTCATTCCGCTCTTTTCATCATCTCATTTTTCCTATTAATTATAAAATTCAACCGACGTAATAAAACAATATTAGATACAACATCGTTACAAAAAAAAAAACTCCCCCAAAAATACAAGTCCGCCATAATTTTCGCCCGAGCGCGCCTTTTTTCTCATCTAGATCATTTTGCGACTTTGTCTCGACGATTCGTCGGGATCTATCCATATTATGCTTTTAATCTGCCCGTTTTTTTTCCCTCCTTTCGTTCATTTCGTCCGTGTGGCCACCTTCGACAAAAGATTAATCTGCTCGTGCTAATGAACGGGCTTTCTTCTTTTGGCGGCGCGAAGAGACGAGGTGCGTTTTGTCGCTTCCTAATTACCCACCCTTTGAACGACGATGAGGTAGAAGAAAGCACAATGAATGGAAGAAATTAAAAGAGCTCATTATCTTTACGACGTTTTCGGTACGACTTCCCGTTTCCGGGGGGCGACGCGCAGAAAAATACATATACTTTTGTTAGAAAACCGTTTACCATTTATAGACGTTCATGGAATCGGATGTTCATTGATGGATTTAAATGAAATAAATGATAAATGTTGAATTTTCGCAGAATAGTTTTTATTTTGTAGGAAAACATATTTATTATATAATTATTTGTGACATATTTCATCAATTCCATGACATTTATTTGATTACGTTATGTACATAAATATAATATATAGAAAGTCTAGTTAATTAGTGAAGTACTATAGGAGCTGTCATATACGATAAAATTCTAGTATATGATAATAATAATGAGATTAATTTATATAAATAAATACAATATAAATATGCCACTATGGCAGAATTTGTTTTCTTGATTTACATAGAACGATCCGAAACAAATAAAAAAATACATTATAAAAATATAAAAACATACAAATACATGCCTATCATGGAATCTTTTAATTAATTAAAATATTCATAGTAATCAATATTGAAAACATAACCCATCAACGATATAAAGCTACCCAAAATTTTAGAACCTAATATGATTGTATTTTTTCTTCTTAACCTTCACACTAGTAATATCAGATTTACTGAAAATTACATTTACTAACAATCTAATAATTTTTTAAGTAATTATCGGTTTACTGATAAATAAAATTTTAAATAAAAATCGTAAAATTGAAAATATTTTCCAAAGAAAAAACCGCACACTTACAAAAACCGACTTCTTAAAAAAAAAAAAACAACAACAACAACAACGATACTTTTCAAAGATATTCGAAACACATTTTTTTTTTAAACTATCAGTAAATATTAAAAATTTACCAGCAATGACATCCCTACCTCACACGTTACACCATTGTTCCTGAGAAAACACTCACGAAAATTTTATACGAACCTCGTTTTTTTCAAAATCAATACCCGCCCAGTACAACATTATATTTTCGTCACGTAAAAGGCGACAGAATTATTTTTACGAGATGTGTTATTATTGCCCCGGACGCGCTTGTCAAGCCACTTCCATAAGTGGCGCAAGGGGAATTTTCAAAACACACAAGATAAGATTAAGTGGCGAGCGTGTAAGTTATTAAAGAGCTAATGAACCATAAACGAGTCGGACCCGATATCGCATTTTAATTTATACCCAGCTTTCGTATGATATATCGTCACATGGCGGAGGGTGTTCGTGTTCCGAGGACACGGTCGCCGCTTAGTAACGTATCATGGCGTGTTGTGTGTGTGTACATACGTGCTCCAGAGATACGAAAACGATCTTCCGGTGTTAATTAACGAACGATCAATAATGCGAGAGTCGGAGCTACATGGGAATTAACTGTTCAAGATAATTAAACGTCTCTCGCCATTATTATTATCGCGGCTGTCGCGCGTCGCCTTCTCTTTTCGGTGTGTACTCATTTGGAGAAATGTTTGTGTAATTCGTTATTTGTACTGGAGATACGTTGAATATTTTAATTTTTGGTGTTAAATGCGCTATCGCGAGTTTGATGGTTCATTCGAAAAAATTATTGGGTAATCAAGATTTTTTATGGTGTTGATATGTGGAAAAAACGTGCGTTTCAGCAACATATTATATTGTGACCCCGAGTCATGTTTGCTTTTGTTTTTTTTATTTGAAAAATGTTTGTATTTCGAATTGATTGGAATATTTGCGAGAACATAGTTCATTCGAAGAAAATTTTAAGTGCTTGAAGTGCCGATATTCTCGGAAAAATAATCAGCGCGTTTAATTACAGCTTGCGCTCTCGATAACGTTTTAATGAAAATTATCGAAATAATCAAAAACTTCAAAATAAGAAAAAGTTTTGTTCGTTAAAAATATTATAAAAAAGATTTGTCGGATAGCGCGCAATCTTAATTAGCAAGATATAAGATTTAGGAAAAATTCAACTGTGCATCAAAAGTATTAAGTTTTTCAGCCGTTATGCTTCTTAAATGTTTTCTAAAAGACTTCCATTTTTCATGTCGTAATTGTCTTCCACCTTCAGTAATACAAAAGCGTAAAGTTTGTCCTCAACGAAAAGGTGTATATAAAATAAATCTTCAGATTTGTATCGCACAGTCTAGTTTGTGTCTCGCCTTCTTAAATCTTCTTGTGTTGTTTGTAACAGTTTTAAATGCTGTCTTCATTTAACATAAAAAAGGATTTTTAATTAACCCGACAACTTCTATGCAACTTTTCAATTCAATTACACAGAATATTATGAGATTTCCAGATAACACAATAGTCGAATCAGTCTTGCACTTCGACAAATCGTTTCCACGGAAATGGAATCGATTGGTTCAACTGGGAATATCAGAATTATGGCTTCAACTTTATTATCAATCGGTAGCAGGTTGGAGTTTCCCGGCTGAGATTAATCTCTCGAAGGAGAACTGGTGACCGCATATAAGTCGGGAAAGCTCCTTGCTCAAACAATTATATATAATACGTATTCTCAGTATAGTATGTGCTTGTAATTTGTAAGACTGCTGTAAAATAGATACTGAAGTGGAAGCGGATGCGAGAGGTGAAAATAAGCCGCTTAGTATTTCGCTTATTATTAGATATGTAACTTCAGCGAATACTGAATCGGTTTTTGTACGTATAAAATATTGTATTCATGTGTTCGATTTTAAATTTTCATCATAATTTGCTTTAATAAAAAATTTATATCATGTTTTATGAATAAAAAACAATCTGATCTCAATATACAACACGTAATAAAATTTATTGTGTTCTTATATGTTATTTTTTAATAAAATAATATTTTTTTTATAAATTTCGATCATATGAAAAGCAATTTTCATCAAATTTCTCCAGATCCCTGTTCGAAATCGCGTTCGAAAGAACACTTCGTTTGCTTTACCGCGCTTTACGCACGCACTCAACAACCTTTTTTTCATCAGCCGTAAAAGCAACCGAGTTTGTCTTTCGACTTGTTTGTACATACACACAGAAGATTTTTTCTTCAGAACATCTCCGGGCATTTTTCAGCAAGTTCTCTCGTCGTCGAGTTTTTCGGTCGAGTTTTACTCACGTTCGGTGGCGATGCAAACGAGTGTTTGGTCTGATTGCGTCTGAACTTTTCCATTGACAACTTCTATCCGTGGAAAACGCGGTCGTCTCGTATCTGTTTGTTTTGTAATTTTACTTTATTTTTTTCTGTGTACGTGTGTTTATTTTTTTTTTTTATATTTTGCTGCTATCGCGTCGAGCAATTTAAACTTTCGCGTAGGTACAAATTGAACGGAACCGCTACGCATTTAATGAACCCTTCAAAACATAGCCTGTGTTTCAATAATATGTTACTTTATCAATTCAATACATAATACAATGTATTTTATATTGAATTTATTATTAGAAATTCATTATGAAAGTGTAACTAATTAAAAAAATACAATATTTAATCGAGGAATGAACTATTCTAGCTACTCGCATAATTAATTTCAGTTTCACAGAGTTGAATAGCTTAGACTGCTTTGTTCGATCGATAAAAGGTTAACCTTCAGTTTTAGTAAAGATTTTCTACGAATTTTGTGTTTATGAGAAAAATCTAAGACGATCTATTGTCAGAAATAAATGGCGCGACTGTTGCGTTTTGGTTTATTATCTTGTTCAATGAATTGCATCAATTTTGTATTGAATTAATTTCAAGCGATTGACTGCGTCATTAATATAATAAATTTCGAGCAAAAATTTTCGTTAATGTCATAAATTTCGTTTGACGGGTGAAATTTATAGGCTTCGCTTCGAACTCACTTTTTCGTTAATGCGTCGTCGTCGAAAATTTTCTCATTATAGACGCACTTAATAAATCGCCTTTTAAATACAGTGAACGCGGAAAGAAAATATAAATTGCGCAGAAAGGTAAAAAAAAACGCACGAGTGCGGAAAGAAACAAGAGATTTATGTCAAAAAAATGGCATAAATTTTAGAATATGTGCGACGTATGTTTGCGCACACGTTTTATTGTGATACAGTATCCATAAAACATAACGTAAAGCGTAACTTTAAAGTGCCGTTTTTATGTACGCATTTTTTCTCATGTTTTAAAACTGTCGACGATTTTGTACGTGTCCCTACCATCATTAAAGTTAATCAGAAAAGCCGTTAGAAATTTTATACGACCATATAACTCGACAAAAATGGACAACACAAAGTGTAATACATTTGCATTTCATTGTCGTCTTGGAGGGACATTGCGAGCCTTAAAAAGGGAAAAAATACAGTTGAAATATGCAAAATAGAGAATAGAACGAACCTGGGGGGTAATGAAACAGTTTCAGCGAGATGCGTTTTATTTTCATAATGCCGAAATGGAAAAAGGCAGACGAGGAAACAAAAAAGGTTATTTGTGCACGGGTCGTTAGACTATTGTCGTGAGGAATTTATGTAGCATCACTAATGATGTATTTTATTATGGTCGTTCATAATTCTATATTCAAATTATTTTATTAATCAAATATTAATATTGTTTTGGGAACAATTTGCTGAAATACGTATTATAATATATTATGAATGCACTTTAATTAGAATTATCATGACTCATCACAATAATTTTTTTAATCACGATAATTGAAATATTTATAAGGGTAAAAAATTAAATGCTCTGAATTTTAATCAAAAACGGTCTGAATAAAATGGTGAACCGTCAGAATAAAATTAAAAAATGGTTACGTTAGGTTAGGGTTCTATTATTCTGACCATTTATTATAAACTAGTGGTAGTACCCTGCGTTGCTCCCCGGGACTCGGCGTTTTAAATCAAATTATTTTTTATATGGTGATCGGTTCAACGATATATAGGGGGAAAATTTTTTTGCGGACCGTCCCGTTTTGGGTTCTGGTCACCCTATTTTAACGATGCTAACAACCTTCTTCACAAAAAAACATATACATGCCGATTTTCATGGCGATCGGTCGAACCGTATTGGAGTAGTACGGCAACAAACAAACAAATAAACAAATAAATATATATACTATATATACAAACAAACAAACAAACATCCATTTATATAAATATC
>JAOXNN020000053.1:1643203-1659448 GCA_028571205.2 Hydropsyche betteni | reverse complement strand
AACTTTCTCCACTTCATACTCCAATTAATTATTAAAATATTTAATATAAAATATATAAATAGTATAACTATATAACTAATTATAATTATAAATTACATCAATGACAAATTTTTGGACAAATTTTTTTTTTTTTAAATTATTTTTTCAATTTCATATTTAAAATCAGATTAACGGAGCACTATAAATTTTTATGTTTCAGCTCCGCTCTTACTCCGGCTAAAAATTCTTTGTTCTACCTACTCCGTGCTCTAAATCCTGCTCCTCTCCAAGTCATTTTTAAAAACGTGAATATCAAAACGATTTTTCAATAACATACGACCGAGTTAATCTTCCATTTATGAATCGCCTTTTAACTCAAAAGATTATAGAAAATCATTGCGTTTCAACACAATTAAATTATCAAACATTTGAAAAATAAAATGAAATCGTTTCATTTTACAAAACGTAAATCAAATCGAGAAACATGCGTTTTGAAATTACATAATTTCGCGAAAAAACTTGGCTCAAACGGACGTTTTAGTGTTTTTGAACTAATGCGAAAATGTACGAGCGTTCCGAAAGTGCGCAACGTACGTATTGGCGCCATGATAAATCAGCGGTTTTCGAAATGAGTTCTGTTAAATGTTCGCGGGAAAGTTCGCCGAAATTGGGCAGGTTGTACAGTTAGACGTTTCGGCGGTTCGTATTTCGCAAAAATATTGCCGAGTATGAATTTTTAGTACGCTTGCGTACGTACGCACGCGTCTTTCATTTCGCAAATTGTACATATAAATGTGTGTGTGTGTGTGGGGGGCGTTTCAGAAATGTACAATTTACTTTTATTGCGCACATTGTTTTGCCTTCAGTGCGTGTTATATTAAATAGCTTTTGCGTTATTAAATTACGCATTTAATAGAAATAAATCTTTATTTCTCGTATTGCGCTGTAAGAGATATCATATTCTATTTTTTTTGAATATAAGAGCGTGCTTTTAAAAGATATTCCCAGGCCTCGTAAAACACGATTTTTCGATGCGAAAAGAGTATTTAGCCCACCAGATTCAGCCATATTTTGTTTCATCAAATGCAAATTTTTTTCTGGAAATATTTTTATGGGACGGTTGAATGGCGCTTTCTTGAAACCGAAAATGGGAATTTAATGAAAACAAAGGTAAGTATTATAGAAATATTTTATTGTGATTCAACATTATACATTCGTTGTTGATGATTTTCGAAATAATTATCGATTGCATCGATACGATCGCATGTACCACGAATTTTACTTATCAGGTCAGTTTGCCAACCGTCGAGACGTCATGCGTCGATTCACCAGGCGCCAACCCGTCAAGGGTCAACTCGACAAGGGTCAACTCGACAAGGGTCAACTCGAAAGTGGTTAAACCGTCAGGGGTCAAACTGTCAGAGGTCAAACCGCCAGGGGTCAACCCGTTAGCCGTAGCTTAAGTACGTAACAAAATTCATATAAAAAACGTCTACCAGGTTCAGTTAGTGTTCCTATATATGTGGGAATCGGACTATTCCAGATATCACTAATCAAACAAAACAAAACACGGCAGCAACACCCTAAAACACAACAGCGATCAGATCAAAGACCGACGAAACCCCAGATTTCCCACCATCCACCGTCGCGAATTTCCGAAAGCCACAACGTCCGCGATTAATCACCTTTATTGATCACCGGTTCTTCGCCAACAAAAGCCTCGCGACGACAGCCCTTCGCCCCTTTCGGTCCCCGTAATCAACAAATTGCGGCAATTAGCGGACCGTGGCCCCTTTGCGCCCTCGCTGCAGCAGTTGCGGGGGCGCAAATTGGCCTTAGGAGCACTCTCCTCGGCCAGACAAGCGGATGGACACCGCCGGACGTTCGGTCGCAGTAATTAAAACGTGTCGGATCGAATGAGCAGTTATGCCGAGCGATGTGCGCCGTGTTGCGAGGCGTAATTGGATTCGGCCGCGGTCGCCGGTGACATTGTGGGCCGAGTAGGTGTTTTGTTGATGGCGACGGCCGACGGGACAGCCATGGGTGGCGAATGGTGGGTCCGCGGGTGATATGGTTCGTTTGTGTGTTTGAGATGCGCTGATCGGGATCGGGACGACTGAGTCGGTGTTCGGTCTATTGTGCGATGTTAGGCGCGATTGTGCGTGTTGAGAAGCGGTGAGGGTGCGATGCTTGTGAATTTGATGGAGGTTTGGGAGGGTTGTGTTTGAGTTTTGTTTTGAATATTTATTAATTGGAATTGATTGATTAATCAATTAATTTATTTATGAAAAATATTAATAGAGTTGTTAATTAAAAAGATTCGATTTTTAGACAAAATACCAAATTTGTTTCGAATAGGTAACGGTTTTACATTATTGAACGTGCCAGTTCTTATCGATTCTCTCGTTTTTGTCTAGTTTTTTTTAATCAAGTTTATTTATTATTTTGTTTTCTTTTTTCATTTATTTTGCATTTTGTTTTTGTATTTGTCCTTCCCAATATTTGATGGGAAGAATTTGTCCTGCAGTGGATACTTAACGGGTCGATATTGATGATTTGTTCTTTGTATCACCTTGGACGCGAATAAATAAATAAATAAATTTAAGTTAAGTGACATATGATGCAATCACAGCGTAGATTAACCATATTCTATTGGTCTGAAGCCAGATTTCTTTAGGGTAGAGGAGGGAGGGGGGTAAAACACAACATTGTACGTGCAATTCCAAGCAATAAAAATATGCTGTTTTTTCACCATTTGTAGTATAATGTGTATAAAGTTAAGGCAATCAAAGACTCGATTTGAGTGATATATCTAGATGAGTGTTGAAATTCAAGTATAATCTGTCATTATTTTTAAAATTAAGGGGCATTTATCACCGCATACTACGGCCATAGTTTGAAGTAATTTAATAGTATGATTCTTAGATTACAAAACCAACAAGGTTTTTCTTCTAATTATTATATTATATAAATATATTGGCGGTCAATAAAACCGCACCACTTTGAAAAATTGACGTTTTTAGTAATTATGTACAATAATTTATTTTTAAATAAACTTTTTAAAACATAAATAATAGATGAAAAAAACCATCAATGACAAATTGAGAATAACTTTTTTTTTTAAATTATACTATAATATCGGTATTAGGTCATAAAAAATGAAACCTCACCGAAAATAAGTATCCAATGATGAGGTCAGCATCCTTGGGGGTGTCCAGCGAGTTCCTGCGCAGGACGTCCGTCCTCAACCACCTGCAGTCCACGTAGCTCCTGACGGTGCTGTCTCCGTGAACGCTGTTCGACAATACGAAACCATTATCGCACAGTTCCTTACACACAAATAAACACATAATAGATTTTCTAGGTGCCCTGCATAATGTATGGAGCACACTGTGCGGAAACACGTGTATGGGACACGTGCGAAAATCACTCGAGCGCGCCGTAGATTAGATCCTCGTGTTCTGCGGGCTTCCTCTTCGATTAATGCCCGATTTAATACCGTTGTTATGATGTATTATTATGGGACAGTGCATAAATCTAGACCGTGTTTGCCTAACGAATCCATAATTCATTGTACTGTGTGCTAAACGGCGTGCACTAATATCGTGTGTATTTGTGTTCGTTAAATCGGGCGTGGAAATTAATCGAAAGTTTTAATTGTGAATTTTCACACGTTTTTCGCTCAAAGGATTCAAGCTTTGAATTATATTAAATGCAGCGCTTGTTTATTATGTAAATATGTATGGAGAGTTTCGGGAAATTTACGTAATACGCTCATGAAAAGAAATGGATAAAAACGAAATTTTTCTTCCTACACTGTGCATATATAATATTATACGTTTATGTAAAGTTTTCATATAATTCAGAACTGCACTACGAGATACAGTGTTTCTTAGTTGTTATTAATTTCGACCCAGGTGCTTCGAAAACTTTCAATAATAAAGCTTATACGTTTTAATGAATAAAAACAATTATTGTCTTAACTATCTAACTCTAATAAGTTTTGTTTGATTATTATTATCTGAAAACATTTTATTTATTGCAATCATATGATATACATTCAGGATTCATAAAACTTTTGAAATGATCTACAATTTAATTTAATTTAATTATGTTATATTTTATTTAAAAAAGTATCATCTTTTGATTATAATACAATATATATTTTTTTAATATAATTTTGACTGAGCTTAGCCTTATTAGTTTTAATCTAGAAGTTAAGTGAGTATGGTTAGTTAACTGATTAAATTTGACCTGAAATTATCGAAAAATATTTTTTCAGTATTTATGATACGATAAGAAATATTAGAATTTCATTCTTCAGCGGGCATTGCAAAAACTCAATGACAACGCATTAACAACCATTAATCGAATTATCCTCGCCAAAAACAAAATAAAAAAAAAACGCAACCCACCACCAAATATTACTCCCCTTAATCGGGCGTTCACATCGCATTAAAACGAAAATAACCAGCAGCTCGTCTGCGGTCGTGGAATTTTATATTTCCCACGGCGACGCGAAGACAACAAAGGATCAAGACCCGCTGTCGGGGATGATTTAGCGAATTTTGGACCGCCGGAGCGTCTCGACATTGAAATATTCATAATTATTTTCTGCTCGTTGCCGGTCGGTGTTTTTGACGCGAAAACAAATGGGACGAAAGCCCCCGTTGGCCGCAAATTCGTAACGTTTTAATCGCTCATTGTCTCTCGCCGCGGGAGCGGACCGGCGATGGGGGAAATTATGTTAATTTCGCGGTTCGCGTTCGTGTAATTGGACTTCTACTTTGTCCGATGCATTTGGGGGAAATGAATGTATGTATGTGGAAACTTGTCGAATGTGAATATGTAATTTTCGTACGTAATCTCGTTGGAGGATCTCATTAATCTTTCCATATCCGTAAAATAGTTTCTAAGGCAAAAGTATCAGAATCATAAAATAATTTCTGTCGAAAAAAAATTTGAATAATATCTAATACATATTTTTAATCACTATGTTGTAAAAATTGTGTCGAAAGATAAGAAAAGATTGAAAAGGGAAATAATTTTCTTTGACTTATTACTCGGTCAAAAATTTTCGGCACATTTCGTCTTAAGACTTGAGAAAATTGAAAGATTCATATTTGCTCCAAAGGAATTATAAATGAATTACGGATATCATTATTTCTTTTCCTTTCTCGTTTCTTGGTCCTTTTAAAATTTAATTTCCGCTAAAGGTAAATATAATACAAAACATCACTTAAAATTCGAACATAATTCATTTCATATTCTTTATACGATTACATAATTTGAATATATGATTACCTGATCGCAATTTGGTGCCAATGATAATCTTTTAATGTTGTTGGTAAATGGATGACTTCAGAACCATTGGCTCCAGCATGCACCAATCTCGCACCACCAGCTGAAAGCTCTAAAGACAAATAAGCATCCTGTTGCCTTCTGGAACGTAAGCTGAACAATGTGCCCTGACCCACACCACCGCTCTGAAACAATCAAAAATTAAAAAAATATATATTAAATTGCACATGTGCGTATGTCACATTCCGGGGAAAAATTAACGAGAATCCAGAAAAACGTTTGGTTCGCTGGGTCTAAAGGGCTCCGTATCAAGCGATTTTGAATGAGGCGAAATGATATTGTTAACGTAATTGAAATTTAATTCGATATCACAGAAAAAAGGTCTCGTTTTTTTTTCTTTTTTAAATCCGACCGGCCATATGTCTCCCTCAGTAATTTCTCTTTCTTCAATACGTTTTTTATGTGGAGGGAAAATGCGACTCTGCCATCGATTTTTTAATATAATTAATTCAATGTAAATTGTGAATTTGTGCATGATAATTTATATGAATTATAAAGGAGTATATTTAAATTTATTTGCTTTTTATTCAATTTCATACAAAAATGCAATATGTTTCAATCTTATTTCATTTTTATGACGATATTATATTATGTAACCATTATTTTTTTGCTGAATTTGCAAAGAAACAAATTCTACAAACTAAATTATATTTTGGTTTATGAATATAGAAAATGATGAAATTATCAAAATTGCAATTTTCACAAATATCGAGTATCGAATATGAAGCCCAGCACTAAAAGGTGCATAAATAAAATTTGGACCGATTTAATTTTCGGCAGGTGCTCTCAACCTTTTCGACTGGACCGCGATAAATTCAAATTACGGTCGACTGCAATTATTTCTAACGACTTTACACTTTTTACGACTGCAACTTTTCATCCCTTTTTTGCCTCGAATTCGAATTCGCGTTTTCCCTCAATACTTTTTTACACGCACCCCACCTCTGGTATTCGAGAAACGCGTGATTTTACGATTTTGTGAAGGAATCGAAATATATGTATAATATATATGAAAAAAGGAAATATTCGAAAAGAGGTCCTTTTATTCTGTGTGTTTTTTTTTATTTCTCGTTCGAGCTGGCGTTAATTGAAATCCGAGGGGGAGTTTCCTTTTTGTGCGAGAAAAAAGGAGACGGGAATCAATTTTTCTTTTGAATTGCTAATTTCAGAATTGCAAATTTCCATAAATATACGCAGGTGCTTTCACGGAAGATTTAGATAAAACGAACGGAAAAGGTTACGCAGTAATTAAGCCTTTAATATTTTTTAAATTAAATTCATATCGGAAAATTGACTGCCGATATTGTTCGAATTCAGAAACGAAACGGAAAAAAATCATTTCACATTTTCAAATTAAATGTTTATATGCATGAAATAATATATAATTTAATTACTATTTTAATTAAACCATCATCTCCTTCCCGGCATTTCAATGTCAAAAATAATCACACCGATCAATCATATAATTACAAAACAACATTCGATAATAAATCAAACCCTTTCTCTAGTTTCCCACTAAGCAGACGTTACATAACTCGAGCTCAATTTCACTTACGAATCGTAACATACGTCACAAAGGATTCAAAGTGCCGCCGAACAAACGTTCAAATGACACGTCGGCATTAGCGACAAACCCAATTTGCGACCGCGGCCCTATAGGGACCCTAAAACCTGTGTGTGTCCGACGGACAACCTTTCCGAGGACGAAATTGAAATACACGTCATGGAAGCGAGGGTTGATTAAATGCGATCATGACGTACAACGCCATCGAGCTCACCTCGTCCTGAACCTAAGCGACAAGAACGGGCCGAGTCCTGCTGGGACCCGAAGACCTGGATGGCCATTCCGACGACGAAATTGAAATACATGTCGTTGAAGCGAGGGTTGATTAAATGCGAAGATGGACGCAACGGCAGCGTCCATCTTCGAAACGGGGTCAAGTCCTGCGGGAACTCTAAGACTTACGCGTGTCCACAGGATGACATCGAAACACGCGAGATGGAATAAGGGTTGTTTACATGCGATCGTGAAGGACCACCATTGAAGCTCTCACCTCAGGCCTAAGCCTCAGCGACAAAAACAGGGTGAAGTCCTTCGGGAACCCTTGGGCAGGTCCCGTCGTCGTGGTAGTGGGCTGGTGGAAAAGTTGGGCCGAAGGTAACCATACATAGGAATCAGCCCTTAACCGCCACGCCCTAGGCCTTCCTGGTACTCTGCCCCATGATGCACGACCCTGTAGTGATCTTCCTCGTTCTTGTTTCTCATCCAAAGGACTTACTGCACCTATTTAAAATTTTTTTTTTACTAAATATGAGAAATTTAAGTTAAATTATATATTTGACATAGAACAGTTACTTTGATAATTTTACTCGAGTAAAGTCGAATAGAAGTGTTAGATTCATATGGTTTTGCTTAGTTAGTAATATTACCTTTGCAGTTGAATGTGTTGCATATTCGCAATCTAACTCGAGGGCCTGGGCATGAAATTTGGTGGCGTTGACAGGATCTTTCTTGACGTTGACTTCCACCACCGCATGTCGAGCTGCATGGTGTCCACTCAGACCAGTCATTCCATCCTGTATATAAATAATAAGATATTAAAACAAAATTAATTGAGATAAATAATGACGAAGTATGGATTAGGTTTGAATCCGGAATGTGTTGTGAACATGATATGAAAGTATATGATTATATTTTGGATTCGTAATAAATGTCATATTATATATTCGTTGTCACTGCTTGAACATTAAGTCGTATTTGCATGTAAAAAGGCAATAATATGACTTCTTTCGAAGCCTGACAATTTTGTATGCATAGAATATGTCAATGCAAAAAAATCAAACGAAACTGTCAATATGGTAAAATGAAGTAATGTGAAATCTAAAAAAATGATCCGCACAAGAAATATTAAGAACATTAGAATATTTCTAATGTACAATAACTTTTTAGAAATAACAATATTAAATATAAAAATGTATTTCAAAAATATATTACAGCTCACGTAGCTTCTTAGAAAAATATTACAAGTCTCTTAATGTTTAGCATCTTAGTGCAAAGTTTGTATTAGAGGATTATTGAGTCATCCCTTTTTCGACAGCAGTTTATGACAAGAATGGGGTGACTAAATCAATTTCTTTCAAAGCCTATCGGGAAAAGATTGCTTGGAAGACAACATAACTTTGTTTCAAAGTCTTACGTTAAAGTAGAGTAACCGAAAATGAGTCAAAACGAAAAAAAAGTTTCGCCGGCAAATATAATGTCACGATGTTTAGCAAATAAAATATATAGTTTTTTTTATAAGAATATAATACGAATATAATAAAGACCGAAAACATACTGATGACAATTTTGACAAAACATCATCATATACGTAGAAGAGCTTCAACAACATAAATTAGAGGATACGCATATCTAACTTCTGTTATGAAATTATTTCTCGAAATTACGGTACATCCAGATGCACTTTGAACGCAGCCGAGTTAAATGCATATTTACACTGAACCCGGCACTACATACAGTTTGATGCACATTGTGTATCAGTATATGTGTGCATTCGCTGCGAGTTGGTTCCTGTTCATGACAACGACTACAAGGCGATCATCGATTAAGCTACAAACGTGCCTCTTGCACAAACACCTATCAAACTTCATAGAAGCGGAGACACGATTTCCGATTTTAGAAAAAATACAGTTTTATAATCATTACCGTTGAAAAAAATATATGAAAAAAGAAGCGTCGAGAAATAATAGGTGCATGAAAGTAGTGCAAAAAACTGTATTTGCAAATTGAAAATGTGGGCAGGAAATTCAAACAGATATTCAAAAGTTTTTGAATAGAGTGAAAAAATAATTAAATATATATTTTTTTAAGAAATACGTTGTTTATATATGTATAATATTTTAGTTTGGTGATTATTATATGATATATGGTATTGTGATATCTTGAAGGTTCGGCTTGTATGTGGTGCAGCGACGGCTGCACAGTTTGACGATCTTTGAAATCCCCTTGGGTGATTTGCGAGCGTCAAACTGCCGACGGGAAATTGCGGTGACGTTACAGCGAGCGCCAGTAATGTAATTGAATTCAATGTGTATTAGATGTACGTGTATTTGTTTTACGATGCATAAAATATGAAATTTCAGAAATTATTGAAAAATCACCATAAATAGGCACCGTTCGTATACGAAATATTCACGAGTGAACTATTTTTTTAAGTCTGTGGCTCGCGGCGTTTTTGCGTATCTCGCAACTTGTAAAATAAATAAAACAGACTAACGCAGTTAGCTTTTAAAAAATTGCTTTTATAACGTCAAAATCGAAATTTTCATCATTATTTTTAAGAAAAATTGCATTGAAGTAGACTTTAATATTATTTGAAGGGTACTACCACGCATTTTTTTTGACATTGATGAGACAGTTTTATTTTTAGCAGAAAAATGTCAAGATACGAACGATTTTAATTTAAGATAAAAAAATATACATAACCAATGACAATTTACACGTAAATTCATCCCTAAATGGAATTTTCAAATTACACAACCACACGATCTACACGTGCTAAACAGAAAACGAAAAATACGACCGAAAACACAAAACTAGGTCACAACACTTGTATAAACACACGCGAAATTTATTATTTTTAATATGTGGAGGAGCAATAGCGCAATATCGAAAAAGTTAACGGCGTCGCCGTTACAACAGCATAACGATTTACGCATTTCGTTCCGGAGCCAGGGGCACTCGTGAACATCGACTTTCGAAACTCGGTTCTCTGTATGGGAATTTTCCGGGGTTACCATGGGAGACTGGCCACTCTCTTCGTTTCGAAATCATGGTGGTTGTGTGTGTATGTGTTGGTAAAGTTTAGCAAAAGCTCGCCGAAAGGAAGGAAGGTGCGCATATGGGAGTTTTGCTTTCGGGGTAATTTAGGTTGCTCTAATATGCTGTCTCGCGAAATTCGAGAGAAAATGTTCGTATATTGGATTTTTAGTTATTTATTTGAAAATTCATCCAGCAGGTTGTTATTTTGTGAAAAAATGTTGCGAATTTTTTTGTTTATAAGATTGTTATATTGAAGGAATTTTAATGAGAATCATAATCGAAAAAATATCGAAGTTTTATGAAAATAAACAGAATAAATGAAGACTAATGGATTCAGAAAATCGAAAACAAGCGAATGAAAAAATCGGATAGTTCATTACACGTTGAAAAAAGTTTATGAAGCTAATGAATATTCGATGAATACCTTTTCGCCAAATAAATTTTACTTGTAAAAAACTTAAGAAAAACAACTTTCATCTAGTTTGCTTGTTCAACTACTTGGATAGATTCCACGAATAAAACGTAACTTTAATGTTAAACGTTACGAAACGAAAAGTTAACAAGAAAACTGTTAAAATTATTTATGAGCACGTCAATCCGTAGAAAAAAAATCACTCTAAATACACCAGAAACCTAACAAGTCAACCTATCTAGAATATAATATAACCCATTGTTCAACAGACAAAGCTACCAAATTTCACGAGAAATAATAACGACTCGCAAAACAATAGAAACCGAACTGAAAAGTGTCTCATTGCAAAGGTCGGTGGTTTCTCAAAACGACACTGCGACCGAAGAATTCGCAGGAATTTTCACGTCCTTTAATTAAATTCCGCGCGAAATTAGACAGCGTCTCGGAAAATTTTCTTCGATTTTTCCCCCGGCGCCCGGCACGAAAAAAATCGACATCTCCCGCGAAGGCACATCCGATCGTGTCTTTATTTTATTTTTCAAAGATTTTTCCGCCCTCAGCCTAATCCGCTTTATGCCCGTCTGAGAATCAATTGGTCGCGGTGGGTAGACGCTAGGCCTCCGCTCCCGATAGCACTTCCAGTAATTGGATCGTCGTTCCGGCTCCTCGTTGTGCTTGTTCTTTTCCTGTGCTTGTGTATATGTGCTTAGTCCTGTAGGGGATGCTTTTATCCAGGCGAGGCGTCCTCACATCCGTTTCCTGTCCCTAGCCCGAGCGGTTTCCGTTTCGCGGCAATAATTATATCTCGAAGGATATTGGTCGAACATTGTCGTTTTGTGCGTGTCGATTGAATAAAACCTTTTTGAAGTTCAAAGAAAAATAAGTATTAAAATTTTACTGTTCGTTATTCAATAAAAAAATATGAGATATCTCTTAATAGAAATAATAAAATAATCAATCGCTAATAAATTTTTTTATCGAAAAAATGTTAAAAAACATACAAATGGCTTTAATTAGAAAAATATACGAAAAAAAAGTATTCTTTGTACGATGTTTTCAGACGATCTTTTCAACGTGTTAATCACTTCCCGTCGGTGAAGGAGGCGAACGCTAACAGTGAAGGCGTGTAAATCATCGCTTTCCCGGCTAATTTGTACGCCGTAAATAATATCTGGAGGCTGAAAATTATTATGCGAAAGGAAACGGAAGTGGCTCGGTTCGGCATATGGAAAATGCGTAAATTTTCTCCGCAATTTCTGAGAATCGCACGCTGGAAAATTGGAGAGCGTCGGCGGAAAGTCAAAAATTTACATTGGCATCCCGACTGCATGTAAACATTTAGGGGACGATTCGTGACTATTTGAAATTATATTGTCATTAAATTTAACGGGAAATCAAATACAGTTTTTGTCATAATAATTTTGAAAAAATGTCACATTTTTAAAACAAAATAAATAAACAAATTTAAAATATAAATTATTAATCATCTTATATTGCGTATTCGTGTACACAAATGAAATACGATATGCCAATATTTAAATTTGTAGCGATAGTATAAGTATTTCTTCGCACAAGAATTACGACTTTGAAACACAAACGCGCCTTAAGGACTCCTTTTGTTTACGTTAAACTCTAAATCTTCTCTTTGACTACGACCAAATTAACCACATCGTTTCGAAACTAAAATTTTCTCTGCCTTTTGAACCTAAAAGCGTTCACATGTTTCAATATAGATACTTACGTGTTACGTTTACCATCCCACATATGTTTCACCGTCAAATTTCCGATATATTCGTAATAACTCAGAGCTATCAGCGGACGTGGGAAAAAAATTGTAAAATACAGCTTCATCAATCAAAGTTACATCAAAAAAGGGGGTCGGATGCTGCACGTGGGCTTTACGTTTGACATTTTCCGAAAAAGAAAATTCCTCCGCATGAATGCTGGATGTAAAATACGAATATTTCCAGCGCATTTGTTGAAACGTTTCGAAATAAAATGATCGGAATGGAAAGCTTATCTCCCCGTGAGCTTTTACGTCAAAATTACGGCACGTATCCGACACGTATATTATATATTGTATGGCAGTTATAATGAATGAAATAATTGTTTAAATTTATCATTTTTTATAAGGTGATATGTTAATACACTTGGGCTTCGCATAACATGGTTATATATTCCCACAAAAACGTCTGTGCTATACGAGGTTTGAAGTTCATACAAAATTGTTTTCGTTCCGAAAAAATATCGGAGTTTGTATCCTTTTTTAATGAACAGTACAGAAAATATACATTTAGATATTCAGATAAAATACATTATAGGTGCTTAAATTAAATTTTTTAATGTTTTTCACGCGTAATTTATGCATTATATGCTTGCAAATTTGGTTTATAAACAAATTTTGGCATTTTTTTAGTGTACGTCTTGTGGGGAGGTTATATTTGATAGTTTTTACAAATAATTTTCCTATAGATCGTCCAAATTTGCACGAGTTAACAGTTCGGATGGCAAAAGGTGCTACTGGACAAAATTTTAACTCGAAACTCGTTAAAATCTGGTTAAAAGTTGAAGAATATGACTTTCAAACTACACGTGATATTTTTTAAAATATTAATTTACTCACTTAAATACAAGAACTAAAGATAAAATAACATGTAGTATAAAAGTACGTCACAATCAACACGGAACCGTGTTATACCAAAATCTTATTGTATAAAACCGTTTTATACGAGGCCCGGGTTTATATTATAAAATATACTGTGTGATATTAACATACCCGCAATTTCATGGAAAACTTTGATTTTTGTGAAAGCCTTGCGTTAAAATTTCAAAAAAAATTTTCCCGGCCGTTAGCGAATTTATCATGCGCCGCGCTCGACCGAGAGCGGGCAGAGCAAATGGGCCGTAACAATTGCGCACACGGAAAACTTTTCGTATTTTCCCTAACAACACAAAGTAAAGCCTTAAATTACGTATCGCATTAACCGACGAGCGAGAGCATGTTGGCGTGCCGAACGACGAAGAGGATAAAAAAAGGGCCGAGGCGCGCGGAAAACACAAGAAGTCGAGGAGGCGAAAAAGGCGCAGAACCTGCTCTCGCCCTTATCGTCCCGCCGAAAAACTTATTCAATTCATTTTCAGCATGCCCCCCTGCGAATTTTCAGTTTGGCATAAATTAAAATGTAGTACGCTCCGCGTGCACGGCGAGAGTTCGAATACGGAAAACGGTCTGGGCTGGGTACTTCTGGGGGAACACACTCGTATATATACATAATGTATAACTTTTAATAAATTCCTATCTCCGCTTAGATAAAAACTTCAACTTCGCATTTAACTTTGAACACCTCGGAACCGTAGTCTCGAAATTATTGCCGGCTTCGAAAAACGTTTCGTCGGGAAAACTCGCAGTAACTCAATATTCGCGCGTACGTATTTTCGCGCCCGGTTCGTATATCCGGCGAGTTTTCTGAGCGAATTTTCCGTATTGCGCTTCTCGTTTTTTTTAAATTTTGTTTGTGTTGATTCAACGTCTAAGAAAAATGACGAACGTACCGCAATTATAATTAATCATAGTCGGAAATTAATTTCATCAACGTCCAACAATAATTATCAACCATGATATAATTTCATCGAATTTAACAAAGAAAAATAAAAGACGGCAACTTCAATTATTCAGAAGGGCACTTTTATATTCAAAGCGTTCCATTATTATTTAAATGAATATTTTCATTAAAATCTTAAGATTGCGTTAAAAATATTTTACTTAAACTCAAACGTTTTAAAAGATCAAAAACTATTCCATGCAGTTGAAAGAAGCGAACGTTCGCAAAGTGACACTACACGTCTGGAGCACTTCGCGAGCAATTTAGACTTCGTAAACATCCTGTACACGTATAAAATATATCTTCAGGTAATATAAGATACAAACACATTCAATACGAACACACACATACACACATACACATCCTTTCGCTTACTCGGCGTTCGTTAAATTGGATACATTGCGTGATCTATCTCGCGTATCGTATTTTAACTTTGACGAGTCAACGGTTCCGGGAAACGCGTACTTTACTTAGAGCACACGTGCGTCATTCGATTTTCATTTCAATTCGTTTGGTTGATGTTGAGATGGATGTGTGCCGAGATTAAAAGAAATCTCGACGGTTGAGAAATTAAAAATCCTCGCCAGGACAGAAAAACTCGGCTTGAATAAGCGCTTTTATATACGCGGATTTTAAATAAATTGAAAAAAAACGAATTAATTGGAATTTGTGAATAAAATGATTTAACGTCACGTTCTTTCAAATAAACATGTATTTATATTGAATCACTGAACTCAATGAAATCGAACGTTTTGCGAAACAAAACGAATTCCGCTTACCATGCGAAAATCTTCCGGATACGATGTGGAAATTCAAGCGTGTTGTTGAACTCATTAATTCCCTTCTGATGAATAGAACGACGCCCGTTGCTAACGTATTGAATCTCCATACACACATATAAACACATCGATTCGATTCGAAATCTTATTTAAACATCCTTTACAGACCCAGAATCAGACCCGAATCAAAACACCCTAAGCGAAACGCGACGAAGTCATCGAACGCACTCCCTCACCCGCGCAAAAAACCGCGCAAAAGAAGACAATGTGATAAAAATTCAATTATCCGGCGAAAGCAATTCGTTCGAAAACACAAAAGCCGACGGGCCATTGTGTTGCGCGGATCCGCATCTGCATCACAATGGCGTCGTCGGAGGACCGGCTTTGTCCTCCTGCAACCGGGCCGCGTTCATATTTCATGACCGCTGGCAGCCAAAAGGTTAATAAAGTATGAAAAACTTGGTTTCAGCCAACGTTCGGTGCGTGTGGATTCTGGTCTAGACGCCGAGTTGCGGCGAGGCTGTCGAAGCTGGCGTCGAAAGTTTTCGGTCTGAAGGACTTTGCGTGTTTGTATGGCCTTCAGAATGTACTGGTTGAATAATTGAAACTCGGATTGTGATGAATTTGCGTAAAAGTTTCCCGGGAAGGTTCGTTTTGTGTTGTGCGGTGAGGAAATGTATTTAAGTATTCAGAGGATTGCATCCAGTTTTCAGTTATTGAAGTTTGAGATGTTGGATACTGTAAAAAAATCTTACCGAGTTCGTGCTGTACTGTGGACTCGATTTCTGGTGTCCACGTCTTGGGGGCGGCTATTGCTTTCAGTCTGCCGATTGATGATCTCGCGAAGACGATTAACCCTTTTGGCGCCAATGCACCTGTTCTCGTTCGTGGTCTGGCCACGAAACAAGGATGAAGGCTGTTAGGTATCGTCAAGTTTACTTGTCTGAAATAATAATTATGATTTTAATTTTTTTTTCATTTATATATATTTGAAAAGAAACTATGTTTAGAATGTTTATCAAAATAAAATGAATATACGTTTCCGACATTGAAGAAAAACGTATTCTCTTGATTTTATTATAAATATATGCCGAGATTTTATTAAAATGTATAAAAATTGTTGATGTTATTTTGAAACGATAAAAATTGAGTTTTTTCTTAGAAGTCTTATTATGCTTAGGAAAAATAAATTGAATTGAGGTTTTTTCAAACGGTTTCTGACTTTTCAGGATGTTTAGCATTAAAATTAAATTAAATTTATATATGAATTTAATATATTCACACGTTTTT